>PVLC010011866.1:0-45885 GCA_004027655.1 Graphiurus murinus
ATCACTAAACTGACCAGGAGATAGGGGGAGGGTGGGTGGGAATTGGGGAAGGGTTAATGAGAAATATGTGCATGGATGTCTTTACCTGTACTAGTTTGTACCCAACAAAAATGTGTAATTAACCCTGTTGTACCCAAGAAATGTATAAAATTCCATGCTAAAAAATTAAAAAAAGAAATAAAAAAAAAAAAAAAAAAAAGAATGAATTTGACATCTGTTCTCCAGGGAAGTGACAAGACATGCACGTACACTGTCGTCATACAAGATAATAGATGTCTTAAGAAAGGGGTGCTATATATAAGTCCAGGAGACATCTCTTGCAGCTGTCAGAGATTGGGTGTAAGTTAGATGAGACTTTTGCTTTATCTTTAATACCTATTTATTTATTTTTGTGGGTATGCAAAGGGTGGGTATTTATTTATTTATTTTTCTGGATTGAACCCAGGTGCACTCTACCTCTAAGCTACTGTAGCCCTATCTTATTTTTTTATTTGAAACAGAGTTTCACTAAGTTGCTGAGGGCTTCCCCAAGTTCCTAAGGCTGTCTTCAAACCTGTGATCTTACTGTTTCAGCTTCCCAAGTACAACCACAACACCTAGTATCAAAGTTATTAATGTGTATGGGAGCCATACAAAATATGAAACTCCAAGAAGGGACAGATAATTGTAACTTATGTACCCTCTTTATAGGAGAGGTGTCATGGGAGAAGAGATTTCTCTGGAAGAGGGTCATGAGTTTTCAGAGAGGGAGAAATCAACTCAGGACCATCAGGGTCCTTGGCTTATATGACAAAAAATAACTTCAGCATGCACTAGTCAGAGGCATAGAGAGAAATTTATTTAGGATAGTAAGGAGTACACATTCAGGGGGGAAATGTGGGCTATCTTAAGAGTAAGAGATGTGTGTTTGGCATTCCAGGCTCCTCGTGTGTGTAGGGGGGCTGGGGAGTACTGAAGGTGGAACCTAGGGTCCTTCTACCTCCGGGGTAGAAGGTATTTTTTATTTGGAAACTGGGTCTTACTAAGTTGCTGAGAGCTTTACTTGCTGAGGCTGGCTTTGAACTTTCAATAGCCTCTTGTCTCAGCCTCCCAAGTAGTGGGATTACAAGCATGCACCACCACACCTGGCTCCAGGCTCTGCATTTCAAAGGAAACTTGGTAAAGGGTGGGTATGCAAAGATATGTAAGGATGACATCAGTCTTGGTGATCTCAAGACAGTTTATGATGGGCTGGTTATTTTCAGGATCCTGAGGCTGACATGGTCTCCATTATATGACCAACAGACAATGCTGGAAAGTCTCCTAAATTATAAGTTTCTCAAAATTAAAGTCAGAATACTATAGTGATACACGCATACCCATGTTTATAGTGATACAATTCACAATATCAACTTATGGAACTAACCCAGGTGTCCATCAACAGATGAATGGATAAAGAAAATATGGTACACATACACATTTGAGTTTTACTTGATACAGAAAATATGGTATATATACATATTGAGGTTTTACTCAGTCATGAAGAAAAGTGAAATTTTGTCATTTGCAGGAAAACAGATGGAACTAGATAGAGATCATAATGCTGGAATTGAGCCGGGCGTGGTGGCGCACGCTTGTAATCCCAGCATTCGGGAGGCTGAGACCAGAGGATCCGGGTTTGCGGCCAGCCTCAGCGACCTAGTGAGGCACTCCGCAACTTAGTGAGACTCGGTTTCAAAATAAAGAATAAAAAAAAAAAAAATAGGACTGGGGGTATAGCTCGGAGGTAGAATGCCCCTGAGTTAAATCCCCAGTACCGCAAAAAAAAAAAAAAAAAAAAAAAAAAAAAAAAAAAAAAAAAAAAAAAAAAAAAAAAAAAAAAAAAAAATAATGCTGGGATTGGACAGACTCAGAAAATCAAAGGTTGAATGTTTTTTTTCTCATATGTGGAAGCTGGAGAGATAAAAGGAAAGAAAAGAGACCTCATGAAAATTAATCAGTAGAGTAAAGGAAGGGGAAGGAAACAGACCTAATAATGCTGTGTGCATATGTGAGTGTATCGCTGTGAATCTAACCAGGGAGATTGCTGGTGTCAGTTGCTTTTCTTTTATTATCACAAGCTACTATGATTGATGAAAAAGCACCTAGTATTTAGTGGATGGCAAGCTTGCTTCAGACCAGGGTGTAGCTAGAGATCACTGCAGCTAGGACTTTCCTACTCACCCACCTCTCTGCTTCTCTCACTATGTAGGTTTTATTGTCACATTAAAGGCACATGATCTTCATGCTTGTGTGGCATCTCTCTTATAGCTTCAAGAGCAGATAGAAAGGAGCTTTTCCCTTCACCCCAGTTGATAAATTCCCTCAGAAAGACTATCCTGCCTTGTGGGGTAGTAGGTCCTGTGATTAGCCATCTTGGTCAGACACTCACTGTATCTGGGGGACATTATCACACCAGCTTCCCTTTAGACCCCACATCATACTGGAGTGAGGAGAAAATGAGGAAGAGGGCCCTGTGCCATTGTGGAAGATTGGAGATTTGAGGCTATTAGTACAGATACAATCTGGGAGAATTGTGCAGGATGGCCATTTCAAATTGTGCTTGCTGTGCCAAACTCTGCTACATTTTACATGAATGACATTCAGTAGTTTACTTGGTCTCCCTAGTGTAGCTTTCATTTATAATATGTACCTAATTCTTACCATGCAAGCTTCTGTGAGATTTATTGTGTATGAAGTGCATGTCACATAGAGGGAATTAATGAAAGAATCTGCTGCTGCCATTGTTAACATTAACATAGCCATTATCTTTTCCCCAAGATCCTCACATTTTTCTAAACAGACCTTTTTTTTTTGAAAGACCCTTTAAGGATGTGATACCTGTAATCTTCTTTCAGCTTTATCTCTGTGTTCCTTTTTTCCCTCTGTACTTGGGTCCAAAAGTCTGTTCTCCTATATGTAGGAAAATAAAGTTTTTTGCATCTGCACCTTTACTTACAGTGTTCCCTTGACTTGGAATGACCTTTTCTCCTTACCTTCCCTCTTATCAGATTACTACTACTTCTTTTTTTTTTTAAGTCAGATTGAACTCAAAACCTCTGGTCACTTCATTTTGCTTTCACCAGATCTTCGTCTATGACAGGGAGCCTTCTTAAGTTTACATTTTGTGCTTATATTCATGTAAACACATATTTTTGCTCTGTTACAACTGTTTACATGCTATCTTTTTTTTTTTTTTTTGGCATTTTTCAAGAATCAAGCCAGTTATTTTGTAGAGTGTCCCACATTCTGGGTTTGCCTGATTATTTCCTAATTATATTTGTTTTAATCATTTTTAGTTATCTCAATCAATGACCTAAAGATATCAATGACTTTTCAAGTGGGTAATAGGTATTGAAACTAGGGTGTTCCACCTAAGCTACACCACCAGCCTTATTTTATTTTTTATTTTGAAACAGGGTCTCACTAAATTACTGAGGCTGGTCTCAAACCTGCAGTCCTTCTGTTTCAGCCTCCCAAGTACTGGGATTACAGGTATGTGTCACCACACCTGGCTTCTTTCAGTGTTTTCTAATTAATAATCCTAATAGTGGTATGATCATTGGGGCCTGGTTGGCCCTGTTTCTGTTTACTGTAATTTTATTTTTATTTATTTATTTTTGTTGTTGGTATTATTATTATTATTGTTATTATTGTGGTGCTAGGGATGGAATCCAGGGTTACTTTACCTCCAGGCTACACCCCCAGCCTTATTTTATTTATTTTTTTATTTGGAAACAGGATCTGTCTAAATTGCTGAGGCTGGTTTTGAACCTGCGATCCTAATGTCTTAGCCTTCCAAGTACTGGGATTACAGGTGTGTGCCACCATGCCCAGCTTATAATTTTATTTTTAGAATTGTGTTATGGTGGAAGAGGATCAAGGATGGATATATTGGCTTTACCTTGTTTGAGTTTACTTTATATTCTAACCTGATTATTTTTTTTTTGTATTGCCTTTATATTTTTGGAGGACTATAAATATATAGTGAAAAGGCTATTAAACACTTAAAGAATGTTTTTCTTCAGTATGTTTTCACTAGCTGTGTTATTAATAAAGAGCTCTTTTCCATCCTTCTGGTATTGAGAAATTTTGTTCTAAACAGTTAAGTTCTTGTATTTTTTTTTTTTTTTTGCGGTACTGGGGATTGAACTCAGGGGCATTCTACCTCCAAGCTATACCCCCAGCCCTATTTTTTATTCTTTATTTTGAAACAGGGTCTCACTAAGTTGCAAAGTGTCTCAGTAGGTAGCTGAGGCTGGCCATGAACCCAGATCCTCCGGTCTCAGCCTCCCAAATGCTGGGATTACAAGCGTGCGCCATCATGCCTGGCTCTTCTTGTATTTTTAAGTAGAATAAAAACAAAACTCTCTTTAGTACCTCAATAATTACTTCTGAACATGAGTTTGTGTGGCTCAGTAGTTTGGATGTGTAGGGCATCTATGGTTTTAAGTGGGATAATTGTCTGTAAAACATAGTCACATGATATCAGTTTGTTTTGCTTCTTTCTTATATAAGCGGAGCACAGAAAAATACCAGTTGTTTAAGTATTAAATGTTTGCTAAACTTTAGTTATTTGGAGTTTTACTTTTTTATTATGCATGGCCAATTTAATTTTAGGAATATTTACCGAATGTTAGCACGGTGCTTGTGTGCATAACAGCCTTTGTTTGGCTAAGCAGAAGGAGGGAGACATAAAGCATAAGCAGTTTTTCTTCAGGAAATGTGTTTTGAGCACTTAACATGTACTAGACACTGTTATGAAGCACAAGTCCATATAATTCTTCCCTCTAAGGAATATACTCCTGGGGTGGTATGTGTCACCCCAAGGAAATAAACAGGAGACTGGGAGCCCAGAGATGGGAATCCAAATCAGACAGAGGTAAGGTGCTTGATGAGTGACAGCAAGGCAGAAAAATCTGGGTCAAGAGTATTCCAAGCTGAGGAACAGTGGATGAGAAGTCACAAAGGCAAAAAATGCCACCCATTTGGGGATTTGCAAATAGATAATGTTAGACTAATATTTTCCAAAATATGGGCCTCTACCTTTGTTGGAATCATCTGGGAACAGTTCTTAGCCTTATGAGTAATCATCTGACTCACTAAAATATGAGAAACACTGGGCTAGAATTAAAGGCCATAGCCTGGGCATGATGGCACGTGCCTGTAATTCTAGTACT
The DNA here is from genome assembly GCA_004027655.1 of Graphiurus murinus. NCBI lineage: Eukaryota > Metazoa > Chordata > Mammalia > Rodentia > Gliridae > Graphiurus > Graphiurus murinus. Next base: position 5,199 of record PVLC010011866.1, read on the forward strand.
TGTGAGGCTGAGACAGGAGGATTGCAGATTCTATAATAGCCTCAGCAACAAAGTGAAGCTCTAAGCAATCTAGTGAGACCTTGTTTCAAAACGAAAAATACAAAGGGATAGGGGTGTAGCTTGGAGGTAGAATGCCCCTGGGTTTAATCCCCAGTAACACACACACACACACACACACACACACACACACACACACACATGCACACAAGAATTAAGGGACATGCAGATAGAGTAAAAGTATTTATTTATTTATTTATTTTATTTTTGCAGTACTAGGGATTGAACCCAGGGGCAGTCTACCTCTGAGCTACACCTCCAGTCCTATTTTTTTTTTTTTTTTGCTGTACTGGGGATTGAACTCAGGGCATTCTACCTCTGAGCTATACCCCCAACCCTATTTTTATTCTTTATTTTGAAACAGGGTCTCACTAAGTTGCGGAGTGCCTCACTAAGTAGCTGAGGCTGACCACAAACCCGGATCCTCCAGTTTCAGCCTCCCAAATGCTGGGATTACAAGCGTGGGCCACCATGCCTGGCTCCCAATCCTATTTTTTATTCTGTATTTTTGAAACAGGGGCTCACTAAGTTGCAGAGAGCCTCACTAAATAGCTGAGGCTGGCTTCGAACCTGGATCCTCCTGTCTCAGCCTTCCAAGTACTGGGATTTCAAGCGTGCGCCACCACGCCTGGCAGATAGAATAAAATTTATAGTGTAATGTGTTAAAAGTATAAAGTTCTATGATTAAATTAATTTGTATAGTCTGCAACCCATTTTTATTTAAAACCTGATAATTCCCTTATCAATAAATGATTTCTAAGCTGGGTGTGATGGTGCATGCCTGTAATCTCAGTATTTAGGAGGCTGAGACAGGAGGATCACAGGTTCCAGGGCAACTTTAAGTAGTGAGACTCTTATCAACCTAGTGAAATCCTGTTTCAAAATATAGGGCTGGGGGTGTAGCTTGGAGGTAGAATGTCCCTGGGTTTAATCCCCAGCACCACACACACACACACACACACACACACACACACACACACACACACATACACAAATTTCTTTTGGAAAGGAGATGGGCAGGAATGAATGAATGTTACTAAAATTTTGTTTTTTCATTCCCAGATAATTCTAAAAATAATTAATCTATCTGCTAATCTTTTATTCACTGAACGTTTTGTTTTTCTTCTAGTCCAAGGACAAAATGATGAGAGGTTCTCGAAGAGGATGCGTTAGACTCAGAGTGAGTATTTATTCATTTTTATGAAAACTAATTTTGACATAAAAAGTATATTTTGGTGGAATCTTGGAAATCTCAATTTAGTTATCTTCCCTACTTAAGTGTTGGGCAGGCAACTAAGACTCAGAGAAGAAAATTGAATTTCTCCAACTAACTGCTGGAATCAGGACTAGAATTCAGTTATTTTGGCCCATGGTTTAACGTTGTATCAATGACTTAAAGTGCCTACTACTTTTTAAAGCCTCTCATTTACAGACAAGGGACAAGGGCTGAAAATTAAATGAGTTGTAGCATTGTTGGTATAACATAGTAGAAAAACCGAAAAAAGTCCCCGCTATTAGCTGCCTTGTTTTTCCTGTTTGACACAATTTAATTTTATCTCTAGCTATCCATATCAATGCTGTCTAATAAAAATATAATTTGAACCACATATATAATTTAAATTTTTCTGGTAGCCACATTTAAAAAGGAAAAGAAACCAGGTATGGTGGCACACCCCCATAATCCCAGTTCTTGAAAGGCTGAGACAGTAGGATCACAGGTTCGACGCCAACTTCAGCAACTAAGTGAGACTCTCAGCAACTTAGTGAGACACTGTTTTGAAATAAAAAAACTGAACATGGTGTCACATGCTTGTACTTAGGAGGCTGAGACAGGAGGATCACAGAGTCAAAGCCAACTTCAGCAATTTAGTGACTGAGGCTCTTAGCAACCTTGTGAGACTTTGTTTCCAAATAAGAAATACAATTAGGCTAGGGGTGTAACTTGGAGGTAGAATGCCTCTGGGTTCCATTCCTAGTGTCCCCAAAAAAGAAAAAAAGAAAATGGGGCTTTGGAGTAGAACACTCTTGCATTCAATACCTAGACCCACAAAAAAAAAAAAAAAAAGAAAGAAAGAAGTGAGATTAATATTGGCCAGGCCAGGCCAATATATCCAAAATATTATTATAACATGTAATCATTATAAAATTATTATTATTATTTTTTCTGGTACTGGGGATTGAACTCAGGGGCATTCTACCCAGCCCTATTTTTTATTCTTTATTTTGAAACCGGGTCTCACTAAGTTGCGGAGTGCCTCACTAGGTAAGCTGAGGCTGGCCTCGAACCTGGATCCTCTGGTCTCAGCCTCCCAAATGCTGGGATTACAAGTGTGCGCCACCACGGCCGGCTCATTATAAAATTATTAATAAGATATTTTATAGATTCTTTTTTTTTCCCTCTCTCTTCATGCTAGCTCTTGGAAATACAGTGTTGTCATTTATACAAAGGGTATGTCTCAATTCAGAATAGCTGTATGTTAGGGGAGGGACTCAACAGAGCCACTTGTAACCAGTGGCTACCTTATTGGACCTCTAATTTCTTGCAGGCCTCTAATTTCTTGCTGCTTTTAATTGCTCATTCAGTTTCCACCATTGTCCAAATAGGTAGAGGCAAGAAAGAGTACATGGCTGAGAATATAGGTCTGCCTGTATCACAACTAGGCAAATCAGCTTCCAGTAGCTGCCCTTTGTTTTTCAGACCCCATTGTTTTCTTTCTGCCATACTTTTTTTTTGCGGAACTGGGAATTGAACTCAGGGGCATTCTACCTCCGAGCTACACCCTCAGTCCTATTTTTTATTCTTTATTTTGAAACCGGGTCTCACTAAGTTGCGGAGTGCCTCACTAGGTAGCTGAGGCTGGCTGCGAACCTGGATCCTCCGGTCTCAGCCTCCCGAATGCTGGGATTACAAGTGTGTGCCACCACGCCCCGGCTCTCTGCCATACTTTTTTTTTTCCTCACTCTTACTTTTTTTGTTTGTTTGCTTGTTTTGGTCCTGGAAACTAAACCCAGGGTGCACCTTTACTTTTGAAGGTGTGAATATTTGGTAAAGATGTTGCCTTTTTTTCCCCCCGGTACTGGGGATTGAACCCAGGGGCATTCTACTTCCAAGCTACATTCCCAACCCTATTATTTTTTATTTTGAAATGGGGTCTCACTAAGTTGCAAAGGGCCTCACTAAGTAACTGATGCTGGCTGCGAACCTGCGATCCTCCTGTCTCAGCCTCCTAAGTACTGGGATTACAAGTGTGTGCCACCACGCCTAGCTATTTTGTTGCTTTTATGAGCAGTCCTTGGTAGTATTGGGAGATAACTCTAAAAAGCTAAATTATAATTGAACAATTCTGGCACTGAGATGGGAGTAAGCGTGGCAGATTTGGAGGGTGGAAATGAGACAAGCCTGTTTTGTGCAGATGGTGCGCATGTGATAGCATAACGATTTTTAAAAATTCAATGTATTATACTTTATATTTTAACATTTCCTTTGGTTTCTCTTCCATCAGCTTAGTCTTACTGCTTTTCTAAGCACTTGTTGTTGACCTCGGTCACCATGCAGTCTAGTGTTCACTGCTTTTTTGGCTTGAGATAGGGTCAGTAGCAGGAGACAACACTTTAGCTGAATTTAGTCTGGCTTTGGGCCACTGTCTCATTGTTATAGTTAGTGTACTGGTTTTGTTTGTTGGCTTTTGTTTTTGCTTTTTACATATAGTTTAATTAATTATTAACCTATAACTATCACTCAGGTTAAGAAATAGAATTTTGCAAGCTGCCCCTGAAACTTCTCTGTGTGCCCCAATCAAATTATGCCCCCTCAAAAGGGGATTCATATAAGGAGAGAGACCAGTTGATAGTGGAAAGAGATTGGGGAAAGGGAAGTAGGGAGGGGAAAAACAAAATTGAGGAAGGGAATAGTTCAAATAAGGTTATGTTCATACAAGAAGATATCACTAGCAGTCTCATTAACATGTATGGGAGGATGGGGAGTGGGGGGTTGGTATGAGGACGGAAATACACCAAGTGATGTGTACATGTATTTTGTACCACACTGAATCTCTAAGCAGCTGACACATAATTACATTGCACCAATAAAAGCCTTAGCTATTTAGTGAGGCCCTCTACAACTTAGTGAGACCATGTTTCAAAATAAAGAATAAAAAATAGGGCTGGGGGTGTAGCTTGGAGGTAGAATGCCCCTGAGTTCAATCCCTAGTACTGAAAAAAAAAAAAAAAAAAAAAAAAAAAAAAAAAAAAAAAAAAAAAAAAAAAAAAAAAAAAAAAAAAGAAAGAAAGAAAGAAAAGAAAAGAAAGAATGGGGCAAGGACAGACAGTGCTGGATGATTTTCACATGTTATTCTCTTGGCAGCCCTCTCAGGTAAGTGCTATTATTTCATTTTACAGATAAGAAGACAGACATTCTCATTCTAACTATTTTGAGTAATTTATCATGTTTTGTAAGTTTGAGTAACTTAAGCAGTGATGGTGAATCTGGAATTGAACACGGCCTGTCTTATTCCAAAACTGTATTTAGTCCTTAATATATGAGGCTTCCATTTCTTTTGTCTAGAGTTACTCCAAGCTGTCACAAGAATAAAATGAATGTAGAAAAACAGAAAAGTGAAAAACTTTGTGTTTGTTATAAAGTATGTGCCACTAGATGGGGCTGTTGCCTTGCTGAAAAGGTAAAATGTTGATTGGTGCCTGGGGTCTGAATCCCCCCCCCCCCCCATATTCTAGCCAAAAGTAAAATATTGACATTTTTAGGTAATACCTGCAAAATTGATAAGTAGCACTATTGAAGAGGCAGTGTGCTGTAGAGGCAGAAACTTGGCATCTATGCAATGAAATTTAGATCTGAATTTTGCTACAACTAGCTTCATGACCTGAGCCAACTCATTATTTCCGACCTGAGCCAACTCATTATTTCTGAGCCCTATTTTTTTTTTTTTTTAAATCTCTGGAATGGACATCATGCCATTTATTCATAGAATTGTGAATATAAAATTAATTAGCAAATTAAAAGTATCCAAACACAGTATTTGGGACATGGTAGATTCTTAATGCCAGGAGTGATGGCACACATCTGTAATCCCAGTACTTGGGAGGCTGAGATGGGAGAATCACAGGTTCGAGGCCAGCTTCAGCAACCTAGAGAAACCCTGTTTCAAAAACAAAACAAATTCTTAGCCAGGCATCGTGGCGCACACTTGTAATTCCAATACTTGGGAGGTGGAGACAGGAGGATTGCAGGTTCATGGCCAGCCTTAGCTATTTAGTGAGGCCCTCTACAACTTAGTGAGACCGTGTTTCAAAATAAAGAATAAAAAATAGGGCTGGGAGTGTAGCTCAGAGGTAGAATACCCCTGGGTTCAACCCCCAGTACCACAAAAATAAAATAAATAAGTGAATAAATAAATAAATAAAAAGGGTTGGGGGTATAGCTTGGAGGTAGAGTGCCTCTGGGTTCAGTTCTCAACCCCCCCCCCCCATATACTTGAGGTAGTTACTGCTATAATTAATAATTACTGTTAATATAGTTGACTCTCAAGTCCCAATGAATTCCAAAGGGGCTTAGGAACCATTAAAGTAAGATGAAGTATATCCATAAAGTCTCAATGCTAAATGTTGTGTGTGTGTGTGTGTGTGTGTGTGTGTGTGTGTGTGTGTGTGTGGTTAGAGGGATACTGGGAGATTGAACCCAGGGACTTTCTACCTCCAAATTATACCCTAGACCTATTTTATTTTTTAGTTTTTTGGTGCTGAAGGTTGAACCCTTCTCCTCTTATTTTTAAATTGCTGAGACTGGCCTTGAACCTGCTATCCTTCTGTTTCAGCCTTCCAAGTACTAGGATTACTGATGCATGCTACTGTACCTGGCTTATTTTTTATTCTGAAACAGGGTCTTGCTAAATTGCTGAGGCTGGTCTTGAACTTGCCATCTTCCTGAATCAATCTACTAAGTACTGGGATTATAGGTGTGTACCACCATGTCCAGTTTATAAATCTTTGAAAACGATTATTCCATCTGTAATTTAAAGTAACTCTGTTTCACCAAGTACACTGAAATTGAGTACAGGCTGAGTATCCCTTACCTGAAATTCTTGGGAGCAGAAAGTGTTTTATTATATATATATATATTTTTTGGGGGGGGTGGCATATTTGTATATACATAAGGTATCTTGATGATCAGACTCAAGTCTAAAATTGAAATTCACTTATGTTTCATATACACCTTATACACATAGCCTAGAAGTGGTTTTTAGAAAATATTTTTAGTGTGCCTGCACATGAGGTCAAGTGTAGAATTTTCCATTATTTAGGAAACCTGAATAATATCATACCATTAAATAAATTGAATCAGTTGTTTACAAAATCAGGTTTTATCAGACCTAGGAACAGATAACCCTATTGTTCCTCAGATTGGAAATAGGATTCCTCAGAATAGAGAAGATTTTTCAATTTTATGAAGCTGGTACAAAATACTGCCAAAACATCAAGGTGTGTGTGTGTGTGTGTGTGTGTGTGTGTGTGTGTGTGTGTGTGTGTGTGTTTTACTGGGGCACTCTACCACTAAGCTACATCCTTGACCCTTTTTTATTTTTTATTTTGAGACAGGATCTCACTGAATTCCCTCAGTTGACCTCAAACTTGTGATCTTCCTGCCTCAACCTCCAAATAGCTGGGATTACAGGTGTGGGCCACTATGTCCAGCAATATCAAGATTTTCTAAAGCCAGAGTCCTTTATCAATGTTTATGTCAAAATTCTAAGTAAAATATGACAAACCATGCCAGCAATGTGTAAATGAAAAGCTTTATTCTGATAAGAGTAGAATACTAATTTTAAAATTAAAGTAACTGGCATGGTGTCACATGCCAATAAATCTAGTACTTTGGAGGCTGAAACAAGAAAATCAAAGTTCAAGGACAGCCTGGGTAATTTATTGAAACTTTGTCTCAAAATAAGAAGTAAAAGACTGGGGTATAACTTGGAGAGTATCTCTGGATACAATCCCCAATATCACAAAACTAAAATTAATTAAAATAAATTCAATTAACTAATTACCATATTAACAGATTAAAAGAGGAAAACTACTAGCCATCTAATAAATGTGGAAGAAACAGTAAAATAAAATGCATTCAAGATTAAGGAAGTTGGGCTTGGTGGTGCACACTTGTAATCCCAGTACTTGGGAGGCAGAGACAGGAGGATCGCAGGTTTAAAGCCAGCCTCAGCAACTTAGTGAAGTTCTCAGCAACTTAGCGAGACCCTGTTTCCAGACAAAAAATAAAATAGGTCTGGGGGTGTAGCCTGGAGGTAGAAGGCCCCTAGATTCCATCCCCAGTATCACATACACTCACACAAAAAAGAATACTATTTGCAATAATAATAATATTTTTTAGAAGATAAATGCATTGTTTAGATGAAAAACTATAAAACATTACTGAAGGACTAAAGGAAGACTTGTATAAAGGAAAAGCTATACCCTTTAATGACTGGTTAGATTTAATGTCATGTATATATATCCATTCTCCCTAAATTAAGCTGTAAGTACAGTGTGATTCAAGTCAAAACCACAATTAGACCTAGCAAAGAACTTGACAATGTGATTCTAAAAGTCATTTAAAATGGTAAAGGAGGAAGACCTATTTTATTTTTTATTTGGACACAGGGTCTTGCTAAGTTGCTGCGAGTCTCACTGAGTTGCTGAGGCTGGCTTTGAACCTGCAATAGCTTCCTGTCTCAGCCTTCCAAGTACTAGGATTACAAGTATGCACCACTACACCTGGCCTAGCATTCAAATTTTAAAAACTTTTTTTTATTTGGGGTACTGTCAGGGGTCAGCACAATAATTTCTGTGGGTTCTTGGCTTCCATGGTGAAAAGAATTTCAACATGAGCCAGTCAGAGACAAAGGCAGAGGTTTAATTCAAGAAAAGCTAAGATAGCCGGGTATGGTGGCACACACTTGCAATCCCAGAACTTGGGAGGCTGAGACAGAAGATCACAGGTTCGCAGGTTCGCGGCCAGCCTCAGCTACTTAATGAGGCCCTCTGCAACTTAGTGAGACCCTGTTTCAAAATAAAGAATAAAAAAATAGGGCTAGGAAGTCGGAGGCTGCTTGGGGGTGCAGGGCTCTCTAATAAAAGGTGTGACTTTTTTGGGATCTCTTCCTGGAGGCAAAGGTGATGACAAAAGGTGATGCTCTCTCAGGATTTAATCGCCTCAGAAATTTCTGATATGGAGCCAGTCCATTATGATTTGAAAATATGGGCTGGTTTTAAGAATAAACAAGCTCTGTTAAAACAAAACTAAAGATTATGAAGTTTTTTAGATTTTAAATCCATATTTTCCTTTCCTTCCCAATTTGTCTCCTTTTTACCTAATTTTTTTTTTTTTTTTTTAATTTCTTCTCTTCTACCTCAGTGCTGGCGATTGAACCCAGGGGCTTGCTTCCTCTGAGGCACACCCTTAGCCCTTTTTATTTTTTATTTTGACAGAGTCTTGCTACATTGCTGAGGCTGATCTTGTACTTGCTATCCTCTTGTCTAACCTCCCAAGTACTGGGATTACAGGCATATGCCACTGCATCTGGCTTCACATTTTAAAACCTTTGAACAAAAGAAGGTACCACAATCAAAGAGAAAAAACAGTTCAGAAAATATTAATACATACAATTGGCAAAGGATTAATATCCAGAAGAATATAAATAATACTACATACTCAAGGAGGCTGAGACAGGAGGATTGTAGGTTGATATCCAGTCTCATCAATTTAGTGAGACCCTGTTTAGAATGCCCCTGGGTTCAATCCCCAGCAACACACACAGGCACACACACACACAATGAAAACTCAAAAGAATGCATAAAATCAATAAAAAAGACAAAAGAATACTCAAAACGGAAATGTACAAAGGATATGTATATTCAGCTTTTATTTATTTATTTATTTATTTATTTATTTATTTTATTTTATTTTTTTTGCGGTACTGGGAATGGAACTCAGGGGCATTCTACCTCCGAGCTATACCCCCAGCCCTATTTTTTATTCTTTATTTTGAAACCGAGTCTCACTAAGTTGCGGAGTGCCTCACTAGGTAGCTGAGACTGGCCGCGAACCCAGATCCTCAGGTCTCAGCCTCCCGAATGCTGGGATTACAAGCGTGCGCCACCACACCCGGCTCTATATTCAGCTTTTATAAGAGGAAATTAGGTAAAACATATTTTCAACGTGGCTAATGTGTATATGTACATATTTGTCTCAACATGGAAAGCATATTTCATATGCATGCATTTTTATTTTTTCTCAATATAAGTAAACATCAAACAACATTGAGTGAAAAAAATCAAAGAAAATTACGTACAACTGTAACTGGCACATAGAGCAGTGTCTGAAAAATCCAACAAGTACATGTTGAATCAATGAATGAAAGATGCTAATGCAGGTCCTTCATGCAGCAGTGTGTTTGGTGAGCATCTGGACCTTCCTGCTTCCTTTCATTCTGTTGGCTCCTTTTTCTTTCCTCTACTGTGTTCTTCCAGGGCAGAGACATATCTTACTCTTTATATCCCCTGGCTGTTATTGTTCCTGGCCCAGAATAGGTATTTAATAAGTGAGTTAAAATAATTAGTGAATATTGCTTATTATAACAATATCCTGCTGAGAAAGGGCTTTGGATCAGATGTATTGCTAGACCTGGAGTCTTCTTTTAGTTGTTGGACTTTGAACAAAATTCTTGACCTCTCTGAGTTTCAGTTTCTTTTTTTTTTTTTTTTTCCTGTGGCACTGGGGATTGAGCCCAGGAGCATTCTACCTCCAGGCTACACCCTCAGCCCTATTTTTTAAAATTTTTATTTTGAAACAAAGTCTCACTAGGTTGATGAGAGCCTCACCACTTACTGAGGCTGTCCTTGAACCTGCAGTCCTCCTGTCTCAGCCTCCCAAGTACTGGGATTACAAGTGTGCACCACCAATTTTTAAGTTTCTAGAGAAGTGTTACAATATATTCTCCCTAAATTTCAGTATCTTTAACAGCACTCTATAAATGCAAGGTAGATTTCTAAAGTCATTTCAGCAGGGAGTTGGTGGGAGTTTGAGGTTATGGGGGTGCTGTACAGCGCATTCTTCACAGTGTCCACATTCCTTTTAGAAGCTATGTGAGCAATCTGTGTTCCAGAGAAGCCATCCTTTCTTTTTATTGTTGTTTTCCAACAACAATAATTGTTGGAACCAGTTCATCAACCCACTTTGCTCTTATTGTGAAGGGAGATTAACTCCTAAATAGCCCCCCCCCCCCAAAATCATGAGAGCAAAACTCTTTCTGTCTTTGGCACCTGAACTATGATTCATGTCTGAAATGTTTGTGTGTATATGAAAATCATAATAAAGAAGTCAGGGAATTCATCCAGTTGGACAAGACTAGTTTTAGTTTTTTTTCTATCTTGGACCAGGAGCAACAGGCACTTTGATGAACCCATGTACAAAATGTGAAAAGTTTGGAGGCTAGATCACAGAAGTGGATGAAAGGCTAAGGCCTAGCCAGTTTTCAAAAAGCTCTTCTCTGAAAGCAGTGAGAGGGGAGGAGAAAACTGGAGGGAGATGTGGGGCTTTGTTTTTGTTTCAAGTGGCAGGAATTGAGGTGGAAGAATGGTATAAAGTGAAATTGCTTGGTGTTTCTCTTCATTGTGTGGAAGAAATACTGAAGCTGAGTACATATGAGCTTTCTGTGAGGTAGGGAGGTAGGGAAGCTAAGGCAATGACAGGGCAAAGATAGATTGATTGGCCAAATTTTGAACAGTTTTGAATGGCACCAAGAGATGATGTTGACTTTACTAATTCATGGAGAGACAAGAAGTTTTTTGTTTGTTTGTTTTTGTTACTGGGGACTGAACTCAGGGGCATTCTATCTCCGAGCTATACTCCCAGCCCTTTGCTGTCCTCTTATTTTGAAACAGGATTTTGCTAAGTTGCTGAGAGTCTTGCTAAATTTCCAAAGCTAGCCTTGAATCTGTGGTCCTCCTATCTCAGTCTCCCAAGTATTGAGATTATAGGCATGCTCCATCCACCATGCCTTGCCCGAAGAAGTTTTTAAAGATGTGGGTCTCATGTAAGAGTCTGTGCTTTAGAGCCTGGAGACAGCGAGGATTGTGAATTAGGTGGTGGCCAGGCTTTCTGGCTGTGATGGCACACACCTGTAATCCAACTACTTGGGAAGCTGAGGTAGGTGGATTCAGACCAGCCTGGGCAACTTCGTGAGACCCTCTCTCAAAATAAAATAAAAAGGTCTGGGTATGTAGCTCAGTGGCAGAGTGCTTGCCCAGCATGTGTAGGGCCCTGGATTCAACCCTCAGTACTTGGGGGTGGGGAAGAAATAAAAAAAGGAAGGAAAGGAGGGAGGGAGGGAAGGAGGGAGCCAGACTGAAGGTAGTCAGATTGCCTTATGATGAAAGCCTGAATTTGAGCAGTAGCAGTGAGGATGGAGAAGAGTTGGTGAATTTAAGATAATAGTTTAGAGGTAGAACGAGCATATCCTATGGTGATGAATGAGAGAGAATTTGAATAGACCCTGGAGACTTCTATCTAGGTTGATTAGGTGACTAGTGAACTTACATTAAGAACAGGCATTTGGTAGCTGGTTAACAACAGCTTTGATGAGATATAATTCACATGCCATTCAATCTATTTAAAGTATGCAAGTAATGTTTTTGGTATATTTACAGGGCTCTTCAACCATCACCATAGGCAATTCTGGAATGTTTTCATCACCCCATAGAAAAACCCTAGTACCCATTAGCACTCACTCTCCATTTCACTACCCTCTCCAGCCCTAGGCAATCACTAATCTACGTCCAGTCTCTATGAATTTCCCTCCTCTGGATATTTCCTATAAATGGAATCATATAACACATGGTCCTTAGTGACTAGTTTCTTTCACTTAGCATACTGTCTTCAAAGTTTATCTATGTAGGGGCCACTTGTGTTATACTCTCTGCATTTTATCTCCTCTACTGGAATATAAGTGCTTTGAAGGCAAGGACTATTGCTATATATCCCAGAGCTATATCTGGCACAGATTTTTGTATTTTGTTATTAAGTAGTACTATATTTTGTTTTAGATTCAGAAAATAGCGGATATGTCATAACTTAGAAGGTTAACTTGGTTAACTACAAAATTAAGTTAAGCAGAATGAACTGTTCCTTTTACATGTTGCCCACTGAAGTGTGTCTGTTTGCTGTCCTGGAATAGGTAGATAACCATTCTAATGGTGACCTGGTCCTAGTTCTGCCATTAACTCTTTGTGTGACTTTGGGAAGTCATCATACTCTTTGGAGACAATTTTTTTTTTTTTATCTGAAAATGGGAATAAAATTTCCTACCCGATCTAAAACTGAAGACTAAGTAAGATAATTCAAGTGAATGGAATTGAGTAGAAGTGAGGTTCATCTACATGACCTCTGGGGAAAAAAATGAATAAATAATTGACCCTGTTACCTAATATTCCTGGGGTAAGAGTAGTCCCTCCTGTGGAGACTTTTTTCATGTGATGTGAGGTCCCTCCCCACACCCTCAGCATTTTCAAGGTTTTTTCCTGTGGCCTGCTGCTTCTCTTGTCACCAGTCTGAGACATTTGACTATATCATATTCTCTGGTCTTTCTCTCTGCAATATTTAAGACACTTATTTCTTAAGGACATTGACCAATAGACTCTCTATTTTGCATAATTCCCTGTCTCTGTTTTAATTCCTGTTGTTGTGACATGATACATATAGTTGAATATAAAAAATAAACATTAAAGACTCACCTTATCCACCTTCCTCAAACAACTTAAAGTAAGTAAATTTTTTACAGTGCTGGGGGTTGAACCCAGGGCTCATGCGTGCTAGGCTCTACCACTGATCTACATCCCCAGCCTCCCAGAGTGACAACGTATAAAAGCAGTTCTCTGCCGCCTCCTCCTCGTTTGTAGAGTTGTTCATGCTTTTCTTTAAAAATCATATATTAAGTGTGTGCTTGAGTGCCATGTGTCAAAATTAAAAAAACAACAACAAAAAAACCAAACTCAATTTCTAAGACCTCAGAGCAGTTTAGTTTAGGGAGGGAAGCAGACAAATAACCAGATGATCATACTATAGTATGAAAACTGCCATAGCAGGATGATGTTCAATTGGTTATGGGAGTGTCTGGAAAAGAGATTGGTCAGTGTTTTGAGGCAAATTTTATCTGGCATTTCTGTACTAACAAGCATAACACAGAAGTAGCTTAATGAGGAGCACCTGCCTTCGTTGAGCCTCACAACAACCTGGGGAGGTGTAGGTTTCTGACTCCCTTTTTAGTGACCAATTTAAAGATCAGAAAGGCTCAGTGGCTGGCTCTTAAACACAGATTCCAGATTCAGTTGCTGCGTTTGTCCCCTCCCCCTCCTACTGCATCCATGCCCCTTATTGCAGGGCATAGAAAGTATCTCTGCAGGATACTATCATGCACTGCCAGCCCCTCTCCTGTACTACTTCCTCCTTAAGCAAAACTAGAGTCTCAGATTTCTCTTCTGTCTCGCCTGCTTCCAGTGTCCTCGGTGCATTGAGTATTCCAGGGCTGTAGCAGTAGTGAATATTGCTGATGTCATTGTTTGCCTTATTGGGATTTTGCTCTTTGTTTCACAGGGAGCTGTGATTGGTATAGACGATGAGGACGACAGCACCTTCACAATAACTGTTGATCAGAAAACCTTCCATTTCCAGGGTGAGCTGAAAGAAGAGATTCTTTCTCTTCGTAGTCCCATCTGCTTCTTTCCTTCTCTTTTGGGTTGTTTGCTGAATGACTTGAATGGTTTTGCAATTGATCCTGCATGAACGAGTGCATAGGAACGTTCTGGATGAGGTGGTACTGCAGGTTAGGCAGGGATTTGTATCTGCAGTGGATACAGATCTATTTGAAACGACTGTGGATCTGGCGGCAGTTGGAGATTAAAAATTTAAAGGATAAAAATCAGTGGAAAGAGTAATGGGCTGCTGTTGCTGCTGGCTTGTGTTTACAGAAGGTTGCTGATCTTCTTTATCAAGGAGTGTGGTTCTGCTTCTGCATGAAGAGTCTAAAGACTGTGAAGGTTGCAGTGTTTGTCCATGTAAAACTCAAAATGTAAATTAAATTGAAGCTGGTGGCAACCTTTGGCTTAAAGGTTTTGCTCGGCTTTAAGCTACAAGTTTGCATTAATTTCATCTGCATTTCTGTGTCTTGTTTGCCAGCCGTCATTTCTCTGCTATTATCTTTTTTATAGTTAATAACACCAATGCCATCTGCCACTGCTATGTTTCGGCATTGCATGCTATGGTTCACCGGTAGAAAGGGTAAGATATTGTATGCTCATGCTCATTTCATCTTGCTTTGAAAGCTTTAAAACAGCAAATAAAATTCAGTTTTAATGCTCTTGTCCTAATGTACCTCTTGTCTATTAGCTATGCCTATTAGTTTTGGTACTAATATTTTTGTTATTTTGTCTATCCAGATTAACCTCTATTTTATGTTTAAAGCAGTTCGAGGAACTTAGAAATGAAATTTGGAAATGTTAGCACTTTGGGCTACAAGTGATAATGCAATGTTATAAATGCTAGGTATACCAAGATAAATAAATGTTAAATAAATTTATAGCTTAAAAATGTTTTTGCTATGAAGTCTAGTAGTGACCAGCTAAGCTGCCCTATGAGATATTCGGGCAGCTATTGTTCTTCCATGATAGGACTGTATGTTGCAGTTATTTTTCTTCATTGAAGAAATTGGCACATAGAAATGAAAGATGCAGCTTGCATACAATAAAGACAAACCACTGTACTCAGTAGTGATATCTCTAATGCTTTCTCCTGTTTATCCTTAAAGTATTTACTGTGTTTGGTAATATTATTTATTCAGAACTGCTTAAGTAATGATGCTTTCCTGACATTTTGCATTACATTTAACTTTATAAAACATCTTTAATTGTATTAAAAAACCCAGAGTTTTTATTTTTAGGTTAAATATATAATGCTGCTTATAAACCAAAGCAGATAATTCCCCCACACTGAGATCTCTTACTTGAATGAAGTTGAGTACTTTAATGCATTTCAAGTTAAGAGCTGCCAGATGCAGGCGAAGACTGCAGTAGGATTTTCTCCTCTGCAGTTACTAAGGAGGTGCTTCCTTTGGACTTCTGAAAGGCTCTGTTGTTTGTTTGTTTGAAGGAGAAGAGACTTGGATCTGTAGAGCAAAGGCACCTCTACCTTCTGATTTATTTTTAAATTATATATACTAAGCTGATCTCTCCTTTAACACTCTCATATTTATGTGATTTCCTTATAAAACAAGAATTCTTCCAATGAATTATTTAAGTGACAAAGATAAGTAAGAATATGTATATTTTTTTAAATGAATTTTTAGTTCTGAGGCTGTCATTGATTATTTTCTACATGCAGTAATTATGGGAGTCTTAGGCAACATGAGATCTGGCTTTTGCAAAGACCTTGGTAAGACAGTATTTATTTTAGGGGCAATAATGAGAGTTATTTCACATTTATTGCTTCTAAGAAAATCTCTGTGAATTTGGTAAAAATATTCTCAATGTCTGCTCTTAAATTCTTAATGAGAATTGAAGGTGGTCGTGGTGGCATTTGTAATCCCAGTACTTAGGAGGCTAAGACAGGAGGATCACAGGTTTGCAGCTAGCGTCAGCTACTTAGTTAGGCCCTCCACTACTTAGTGAGGCCCTGTTTCAAAATAAAGTATAAAAAGTAGGGTTGGGGGTATAGATTGGAGATAGATTGCCTCTGGGTTCAATCTCCAGTACCACACACACACACACACACACACACACACACACACACACACACACACACACAAATTCTTAATGAGAATTGAAAGCAGATTTTGGCTCATATGATTAATGTATGTTTAAATGTGCTGAAGTTTCTACTTATTTATTTAATCTTTTTTTGTGTTGCTGGGATGGAACTCAGAACTTTGAAGTAAATGATACATTTATAAAATTTGAATGTCAGCTATTAAAGAGAAAGTAGAGTTTGTTCAGATACATGCATTTATTCATCGACATCTATTTTAGATATTATTTTGGGAGATACAGTTGTCTATAAAACAGATAAAACTTCTTGCCCTCTTGGGCCATCCATTCCAGTAGAAGAGAAAGCCAATAAATAAGTTATATTATCTGGGTGTGGTGATATATGCCTCTAATCCTGGTACTCAGGAGGCTGAGACAGGAGGATCACTAAGTTGAGCCTTACAACTTAGAATTTCAGCTACTTAGTGAGACCCTGTTTCAGAATAAAAAATAAAAAGGGCTGGGAGTGTAGTTTGGAGGTAGAAGCTTCCTGGGTTCAATCCCCAGTACCAAAAAAAAAAAAAAGAAGACATAATGGTAAAATATAAGAGGATAAGAGAGTGATAAGAACTAGAGAGGGGGGGGGGGGGAGAGAAAGAGAGAGAGAGAGAGATATGAAATTTTAGATCAGTTAGCCAAGGGTGAAAAAGATTAGGAAAGTAAGAGAATGCATGGCTGTGTTGGGGAGTGAGGGGAGTAGGCACATCACAGGCAGAGAGATTTTGTACTTACTAGTACAAAAGTGCATTCCTGCCACATTTGAAAACCAGTAAGAGACTAGCTCTGGTGGGAATACAGATAACCATGAGGGAGGGAGCGAGGGAGATGAAATCCAAGTTATAGCAGGGACCCAATCCTGTGAGGTATTTATAAGGGTTGAATTTTACTGAGATAGAAGGCTATTAGAGGATTTTGAGCAGAGGAGTGACATGATATGATTCATGTTTTAACTGGATCACTCTGGCCACTGTATGGAGAATAAAATGCAAAGAGGCAAGGGCAGAAGAAGAGAAAATATTTTGGGGACTCTGGTAAATAAGACAAGAGAGAGTGGTGATCCCTTTGAGATAGCAGTGTGGGTAGGGAGGCAGGGAGAAGTGGTTAGATTGTGTGCTTAATCAACTGTAGTGAGGTGTAGTTAACATAAAATGTACATATTACATAGTTCAGTGAGTTTTGACAAATTTATTTTACCCATAACTGCCACCACAATCAAGATAGAGAACATTTCTATCATTCTGAAAGCCCCTTCTAGTCAGTTTCCATGTCCAACTCCTATCTCTAGTCAGCCCCTAATCTGTTTCTATCATTGTGAATTAGATTGTTCATTTGGAGAATTTCACATAAAAGGAATCATACAGTATGTACTCTCTTTTGTTGGCTTTTAGTTCAGCACAATGTTTTCATTGCTGCATGTATTAGTAGTTCCTTTTATATTGCTAAATAATATTTGTTGTATAGTAACTGTGTTTATTTTGAAGGTTGAGCTATAGTATATGACAGATAGGCTGACACCAAGATTTTTGGCTTGATAATTAAATGGAGTTGCCATCAACTGAGATTGAAGATTGAAGGAGGAGATGGTTTTGAGGGAGGGGATGTGGACAGAGGAGCTTAGTTTTGGACATGTTCATTAAACCAGTTTTAAATGTCCACCATACATCCAAATGGAGATGTCAAGTAGGCAGTTAGACCGTGGAGTTTAGGGGAAATTTTGAGCTGGAGAAATCGGGGAATTATTGGCACATGGCACATGGATGATATTTGCAGTAATGAGGATTTGAGAGTAGGTGTAGAAAGAAAAGATCCATGTTCTGAGCCCTGGGCACTCACACATTTACATAGAGAGTGCAAGATGAGGCAGAATCAGCAAAAGAGACTGAGAAAAAGCAATTAAAAACGAGGAAGAAGCCGAGTGTGGTGGTGCACACTTTTGTAATCCCAGTACTTGGGAGGCTGAGACAGGAGGGTCACGGGTTCAAGGCCAGCCTCAGCAACTTGGGGATACTCTCAGCAATTTAGCAAGACCCTGTTTCAAAACAAAAACTAAAATAGGGCTGCGAGTATAACTTGGAGGTAGAAAACCCCTGAGTTCTATCCCCAGTACTTCCCCCCCCCCCAAAAAAAAGGAGGAAAACCAAGTGAATGCAATACCCTGGAAGCCAAGACAGAAAGTATTTCTAGGAGAGAGGGGTCAGCAACTGTGCCAGGTGCTGCTGGCAGACCATGTAAGATGATGACTGAGAAATGATCACAGGATTTAATGATGACGAGTTGATTCGTAACCTTGAGAAGAACAGTACTCTCAAGTTCCACTGTAAAGGAAGGTGAGAATATAGCAGTTGCTGAAGAGGAAAGTGGGAGCAAGTGAATTTTTTTTTTTGGGGGGGGAAGTTGCTTTTTTTTTAGGATAAGAGAAATAATAGCATGTGTGTGTTGACAGTGATTCAGTAAAGAGGAAAAACCTTGCTGATGCAAGAGACAAAAGGGCAGTTGCTGGGTCAGAGTTCTGGAGAAGGCAAGAGAGGTGGCACCTAATGCACAGGCGAGGGCATTTCCACTGGCTATGGGGGAAGGGACAGTTCACAGTGAAATAGCCATAATTGTTGATGGGGCCCTGAATGGATTAAAAGCAATAGTAATGGGGAAGGCAAAAGGAACAGACTGGAGATTTTTAGGAGGTAAATCAATAGGAACTGGTGGTTGTTCAGAAATGGAAGGTAAGAGATTAAGAGTAGGAAGTGGGGACTTATCATACTTTTGAATATTGTCGTCTTCTGAAATAGGGAATCCCAACAGAACAGAGGAGCTGAGAGGCCTCTTATGAGTTTGAGGCTATAGATGAAAGGAAGATTTGTTGTTATTGGTGTATTGTTGGTAGGTGAAACCAGAAGTTGAAAAATCTGAATGCCCAAAGGGTAGGCAGATAAGTAAATGAGCAAAGGTAAATCTTGGATAAAGACCAGCAGTTTGGAGAGCTAGTGCCCTATTCAAAGAATAACTGCTACTTAGTTACAGGTAGATTATAGGCTTTGGGTAATACTTGCCTAGTGTTGCCAGGTTGGCCAGTTTTGTTCATGAGTAGCTAGAAATCCAGGTTTCTTTTTTCTAGTCAGGTTGAGTATGATGCATATGTGAAATCTTCAGATTTAGAAACAATTTTTTATGTTGGTCAAACAAAGCATATCTATGGGCTAGATAAAACCTTTCAATTTCCAGTCTTTCTCTAAACCATTGTAGCAGTACGTGTGAGTCATCTGGGAGATCAAAGTGAGAGGAGAGCTGAGGATTAAACCCTGGATCACACTAGAATAGAGCTGCCAGTAGGCTCAGAGGAATGGTCGGAGAGGTAGGATGAAAGCTCTCAGTTTCCACCACATGACTTTCTGTAGATCATAAGTAGTCTATGTCAGCAGTTCATAATGGCTCAACCTAGTAAAAGACAATGTAGCTTATAGTTCACACTAATAATTAGAAAAAAATTAAGTTATTTGAATGTATCTATTTAATGGTTTAATGTATATAATAATTCATAATGTAACTGATAATATATTGGGATAATAATAGTGATGGTGAATACTTACTAAATGTTTATTTATGCTAGGATCTATTCAGAGTTTTCTCTTTCTTAAGCCATGCAGTTCTTACAACTTCATACAGTAGGCACTATTGTTGTTTTTATGTTATAGATAAGGAAACCGGAGTTGTTAAAAGGGAGAACTGGGATTGGAGTACAGCAGTTGTACTTGAGCCATTCTCTTTCTAGCTGTTTTGAAAGCTATCATAGAGATCTGTTAACTAGTTTAAAATGAACATTTGTCATTTTATCAGAAAGGAATTAGAATAAAATATAAGGAACTTTAAATAACAAGGCAATTTTAAAATGTGATGTTAATGTTCTGCATGTTCCATTACTTACTTGATAGAAATAGTACCAGTAGGGGTGGTGGTGATGATAGCTTCTACAGCTGTTACCAGGTGTCTGTTGTGAACCACTAACAGACAATGCACCTTACTTACAAAATTCCTAACCTCTTCAACCTTGAGATAGTTTCATTTCTAGTTCTGTTGTTTGTATGTATGTATATATGTATGTATGGTGGTATTTGGGATTGTACCCAGGGGCATTCTGCCTCTGAGCCCCTGCCCTTTTTATTTTTATTTATTTACTTTTTGTTTTGAAGCAGGGTCTCACTAGGTTGTTGAGAGTTTTACTACTTGTTGAGGCTTTCCTTGAATCTGCTATCCTCCTGTCTTAGCCTCTTAAGTACTGGGATTGCAGGCATGCACTGCAATACCTGGTGAGATTTATTTATTTATTTATTTATTTATTTATTTATTTATTTATTTATTTATTTATGGCACTGGGCCCAGGGACATTCTCCCTCTGAGCTACACTCCCAGCCCTATTTTAGTTTTTGAAACAGGGTCTTACTAGGTTGATGAGAGTCTTACTACTTGCTGAGGCTCTCCTTGAACCTGTGATCCTCCTGTCTCAGCCTCCCAAGTACTGGAATTAAGTGTGCCACCACACCTAGCTTATTTTTTATTTTTTGTAGTACTGAATTGAACCCAGAGACATTCTACCTCTGAACTATACCTCCAGTCCTGTTTATTATTATTATTATTATTATTATTATTATTATTATTGTTGTTGTTGTTGTTTTGTGTGTGTGGTACTGGGGATGGAACCCAGGAGCATTCTACTTCTGAGCTACACTAATTCTACCTCCTGCCCTATTTTATTCTTTTATATATATATTTTTATTTTTTTGTGGTACTGGAGATTGAACCCAGGGACATTCTACTCTGAGCTATACCCCTAGTTCTATTTTTTATTTTTTATTTTGAAACAGGGTCTTAGTTGCAGAAGGCCTCACTAAGTAGCCAAGGTTGGTTGAGAATCTGTGATGCTCTGGTCTCAACCTCCCAAGTACTGGGATTACAAGCATATGCCACCACATCCGGCTATTCTTTCATTTTGAAACAGGGTTGCTGAAAGTCTCACTATTGCTGAGCTGGTCTCAAACCTATGATTCTCCTGTCTCAGCCTCCCAAGTACTGGGATTATGGGCATGCACCATCACGTTTGGCCATTTCTTGGAGGAACTGAGTTTCAGGGAAGCTAAGTGGCAGAGCCAGGATTAGTGCCCACATCGATCTATATCAATAGTTCCTGCAATATATCTATATCAATAGTTCCTGCAATGTGATTCCAGACCAGGGTATCAGCATCATGTGGAAACTTATTAGAAATGCAGATTCTTGCCCTCTCCCACCCCCCCTTTTTGAATCAGAAACTCTGAGGATGGACCCTCTCTGGTGATTCTAGTGCACTTTAAAGTTTGAGAACTGTGGGTCTGGAGCCAGTAGTTTCACATATTATTCAAGTTTCCTCTCTTGGTAGCTTTAGAATTACCCCCAATTTATAGATGAGAGTCAAGTGACCCGGCCTTGATCTTTGATCATTTCTTACTATGGCTAGCTAGATCGGGGGCAGGGGGCTCTTGCCATAAGCAAACCTGGTGTGTAAAAAGTCTGGTATTTTTGAAGATGAAAATTAGGGACATATATGTGATGAGTTCTTCATAATAATTCTTTACTTTCAAAGGTCTTTACCTTTAAGCAGTATATTCTCCCAAATAGTTTCATGTATGAAATTTGTTTATAAGTTTATTTGGACATACTTTAGGGTAATACAAGTTTGCTAAGATAAAATGCAACATTTTTAAGCATTAAAAAGGTGTTTAAGTTAGAAGAACTTTGAAGAGCTGTGTCCCAGTGGAAGTTATCTGTGGTTTGTCTGATAACCAGCCTTTTCAACTCAGTCCATTAGAGCTTGTTCATTTATTAAAAAGCAGAATTACTACAAATAACCCAATGGTTGATGCTATGGTGAAGGAAAGCGTTTAATTTAGAAAAGTTGTATCGATCAAGTATATTAGGACATTGCTACGCCCACTGCATTAACATCCATCAACTCAGGGTAGCACATCTACATCATTAATTATTTATACGAATAGACAGTAAATCATTAAGCTAAAACATGGTTGTAGGCTTAAATGTCTTCTGCTTTAAAAATAATCATCTCAGCATTATCACAGATAAACAGATGCCATTGTCTTCTATTAACTGATGACTCTGCAGGACATTTTTTATTTTTATGTGAAAACCTCTCTCCAAAACAAGATAAAAAATCATTTGCAGACATGAAAGGGAAGTAAGCAGCTATAATTAATTTCTAATTAATGTTATAATTTCAGCGGGTGTTAAGTGCTACAGATTGATGTATTGGGAGTTTGTTGTATTACTGTAGGAGGGTTGGATCTCACTGGTGTGTCTTTCTTCTTAATTTGCTTTCTATTCAAGATCCTCCCTAAATATTTGAAATTGTGATCTTCTCATTTAATTATGGCTTGTTTGGTTTAGTGAGTGACTAAGATTAGAGAGGACATTTTTATTTTTGTTAGTAATATGCATTTTATACCACCATTCCATTTCCCATTATTTCTAAGAGGTAAAATTAATACCTGCTCATTGTAGAAATTTAGGAAAATATAAAGTAGTATAAAGTTGATACTAATCCTACCACTTGAAGGTAATTGTTAGTAACATACTTGTACATTACTTTCTGATTCTTTTGTTATTTATATGAGATTTTATGAGCCTTATTTATTCTGTGTAAATAAGGTCATCCAGATTTTCAATTTTAAATATATCATGATCTTTTCCCTATGATACCAAATGTTTGAAGAAAACATGATTTTAATAATTATATAATGTTCTATTTTGTAAATAATCATATTTAGCCATTCGGTATTATACAGATTCTCTTCTATTTTAAATAATTTTTGTTTTAAATAACTGTACATTTTTTTTTCCTACTGGGAATTGAACCCAGGGACATTCTATCTCTGAGTTGTACCCCTAGCCCGGTTTGGTTTTTAATTTTTTAAAATTTATTTTTGTGGTACTGGGGATTGAACTCAGGGGCATTCATCTTCTGAGTTATACTCCCAGGAAAAAGGTCTCACTAGGTTACTGAGAGTCTTGCTGTGTTGCTGAGGCTGTCCTTGAACCTGTGACCCCCCCTGTCTTAGCCTCTTACTGGGATTATAGGAGAATATCACCATACCTGGCTTATTTTATTTTGAAACAGGGTCTCACTAAGTTGCTGAGGCTGGCCTTGAACCTGCAATTCTCCTGTCTCAGCTTCCTTATAACTCAGGTTATAAGCATATGCCGCTGTGCCCAGTTTGTACATAAATTTTAAACCACATCTCTTTTTCACTTAGGATGAATATTTATAAAATAACTTGTAAGAACAAAATGCATAAATATTTTCAATAATCTTGAAACAATTTTTAAAATTGCTTTGTGTGTATGTACTGAGGATTGAATGCAGAGCCTCCTTGTACATGTTTAGCATGTGCTATACCACTGAGCCACATCTCCAGCCCTTTTTTTAAGTTCCATTTTGAGACAGGGTCTTGCTAAGTTGCCCAAACTGGCCTTGAACTTGTGATCCTCTGGCCTTACCCTCCTGAGTAGCTGGGATTATAGGTGTGTGATACTGTGTCCAGTTTCTCAGTTGCTTTTAAGCAATTTTATGTTGCTTTATATTCCCTCTTGCTTTATCACATCCCTAATCAACACTTAGTATTATAAATTTAAAGTGTGCCAACTCAGCTGGGCTTGGTGACACACATCTGTACTCCCAGTACTTGGGAGGCTGAGACAGGAGGACCACAGGTTCCAGGCCAGTCTCAGCAATTTAGCGAGACCCTGTTTCAAAACAAAAAATGAAATAGGACTGAGAGTGTGGCTCAGAGGTAGAATGCTCCTAGGATCAATCCCCAGTACCACACACACACAAGAATAAAGTATGTCAGCTCAAGTCTCCCTCAAAAATATATTTCAATGTGTTTATTTCTTGTTTGGTGACTTGTTCATTTCTGGCTCTTTTTGTTGTTAGAATGCTCATCTTTTTCTTCTATCCTTTTAGAAAGGGAGTTAACCCTATCACCTGAGAAATTACCGACATATATTATTGAGTAACTTTTATTTTTTAGTTTGGAACAGAACTTGATATGTATGACTATGAGGAGGAAATGAAAATATACAATGAAAAGTGTTTTCCTACTTTAGGTACATAATGTATACCTGGAAATATGCATTTACATAGACTGTGCTGAACAAAAGACCTACCTGGTATAGGAGGATGTATTCTTACCACACATTATAAAGTTATTGATGATACCTTGTCTTTTACACAGAAGATTTATTAATAAGATTTATTCATACATTTTATTCCTTGCCTTAAAAAATGAACATGCAGGTAACGGCTTGAAATTTAATGGGCTAAATTCTAAAAAGCTCCCCACTAATGATAATTTCTGTTTTCAGCATGCCTAATGATTTCTCAGTTTTATATGGCACTTCTATTTTTCCATTTTTCTACTAATTGACAAAATTGTAGAATAGAATGCAAAATATAGTCAGATAGTTGCATGAGCATTGATTTTCAAATGGAGATGGTAATATGCTTAAACTCTAAATTATTATCTGGCAGCCTTAGATGCAATGGTATAAAATGTCCCTTTGTTGCCTGTATAAGAACAATTGGGCTGGGAGTGTAGCTCAATGATTGAGCACTTGCCTAGCATGTTTGAGGCCCTAGGTTCAGGCATCAACATTGCAAGTAGAACAAAACAGAACAAAACAAAAATTCCAAATTTTCTCTGAGGAGTCAGTGTACAAGAAAGTGTAGGTTTTATGAAAGTTGAAAAGTTTACTACTGTTTATGTAAAATCCCTCTCCTCAAGAAACTTTAGGAGTCTGAAACTGCTTGAGGGACACTTAAGCATTAAAATGAAGTATAATAGGAAATCACAGATGGGAGTGATGAACCAAGCCCAAATGGGAGACAGAAAAAAGCATGGTTGCTATGGTTGAGGTCAGAGGGCTGAGGGCCTGCAGCCCTGCCCCAGGTAGCCCTTTAGCACTCATGGGAAATACCAGTGTTCAAGTCATCTCACCCATTCATTCTTTTCACTAATTTATTTTTATAAACTTAACAAATACTAGAGTGCTTATTGTAATACCAGGCACTAGGCTAGTTTCTGAGTATAAAAGGGCCAGCAAAACAAAGTTCCTATCTTAAGGACCTCACAGTTTGAAAGTCATTGTTCCTGGTTGTATAAGATTTCAGATTATTCTTAGACCAGGTGTTAAATATCCCTGAATTAAAGCTCTGGGAATTCTCATAATGCCTGAACTCCACTGACCCTTGTTTTCACTTTTAGACTGCCCACTAACCAGTGAACTTTCTAAGAAAATATTTACCTCTGCCAAGGTTGTCTTTGTCTTTTCAGCCTTTTCATTAACTCTTACACATGCAGTTTCAAGTTCATTCTCACAATCAGGAATCTTTCCATCAGTGTACTCCACACATAACATCAGTCCAGAATATGAATTCAAGTTGTATTTTGTCATTGCTTTTTTTTGGCAGTACCAGGGGCATTCTACCTCCGAGCTACACTCCCAGCCCTATTTTTTATTCTTTATTTTGAAACAGGGTCTCACTAAGTTGCGGAGGGCCTCACTAAATAGCTGAGTCTGGCTGTGAACCTGGATCCTCCAGTCTCAGCCTCCCAAGTACTGGGATTACAAGTGTGCACCACAATGCCGGGCTTATCATTGCATTTTCTTAATATTAAATTTAGAGAATTCTAAGACAGTTTGATACCCTGCAGCAAAAACCAAATTCAAATTAATGGTAAGAATTAAAGAACCTGTCTTTGCTAGGTTGCTGGCTTTAATGAGGACATCTGCTTTGGATAACTGCCTAGAGGGAGGAACCGAGGGGATTATACAAAAGAGAATTGAGAAGAGCCCTCGCATATGGGTGATTTCAAGTGGGGATGATATCAATGGGATTTGTTTTTTTTCTTGGAGAGGATGATTGGAGGTTTTTCTGGAAAAGGTAATTAAATCTATTATAGAAATGAGCCTCTGGTGAGTAAAAGAAGGAAGCATGGTGGAGAGGAAGCCTACATTAACGATTAAACAGTTAATGTGAAGCCAGGCGTGGTGGCGCACACTTGTAATCCCAGCATTCGGGAGGCTGAGACCGGAGGATCCGGGTTCGCGGCCAGCCTCAGCTACCTAGTGAGGCACTCCGCAACTTAGTGAGACTCGGTTTCAAAATAAAGAATAAAAAATAGGGCTGGGGATATAGCTCGGAGGTAGAATGCCCCTGAATTCAATCCCCAGTACCGCAAAAAAAACAAAAAAACAAACAGTTAATGTGCTGGGTACTATACATGCTTATGAGGTAACTTTTTTTTTTTTTTTTGGTATTGGGGATTGAACCCAGGGATATTCTGCCTCTGAGTTACACCTCCAGGGTCTCATTAAGTTGCAGGGGGGCTTGCAAAATTGCTGAGGCTCGCCACAAACTTATGATCCTCCTGTCTCAGCCTTCTAAGAACTGGGATTGCAAGCGTGTGCCACCATGCCTGGCTGAGGTAGATATTTTTATTTCTGTTTTATAGGTAAGGAGAGGAGCTTGAAGGAGTTTTTCTTGAAGGTCATACACATAGGGAGTGGTAGAGCCTGGATCCAGACCCATGTTATTTTCATTGTACAATGCTGCTTATTCATGCCTCTCTTCCCTTGTTACCCTGGAGCACACTGGCTTTTTTTTGTGTGTGTGTGTGGTGCTGGGAATTAAACCCAGGGGCATTCTACCTCTGAGCTGTACCCCCAGCCCTATTTTTTATTATATTATTTTGAAACAGGGTCTCACTGAGTTGCAGAGGGCCTCACTAAGTAGCTGAGGCTGGCCATGAACCTGGATCCTCCGGTGTCAGCCTCCCAAGTACTGGGATTACAAGCATGTGCCACCACACCCGGCTTGGCTTGCTTTTTCCATGCTTTAGCTTCTTCGCAGCTCTGGCTTCACTGCTGTTCTTTCTCTTTCTAAGCAGAATAACATTCTTCCTACTCTGCTAGTATTATCAGTATTTTCATGCTATCAGGTGTTTTTTGTTTTGTTTTGTTGGTGGTAATGGGGATTGAACTCAGAGGCATTCTACCTTCAAGTTACACCCCCAGCCTGATTTTATTTCTTATTTGGAAAGAGGATCTCACTAGGTTGATGAGAGTCTCACTACTTGCTGAGGCTATCCTCAACTTGTGATCATCCTGTCTCAGCCTCCCAAGTACTGGGATTACAAGTGTGCACCACCATGCCCAGCCTATCAGGTGGTTTTTTTGTTTTGTTTTGTTTTGTTTTTGTGGTACTGGGGATTGAACTCAGGGGCATTCTACCTCCGAGCTATACCCCCAGCCCTGTTTTTTATTCTTTATTTTGAAACCGAGTCTCACTAAGTTGCGGAATGTCTCACTAGGTAGCTGAGGCTGGCCGCGAACCCGGATCCTCCGGTCTCAGCCTCCTGAATGCTGGGATTACAAGCGTGGGCCACCACGCCCGGCTTCTATCAGGTGGTTTTGATCAACAAAGTTTCTCTTGTGCTCAGTGTGTATCTGCGTTGAGTCTTGCTACTGGGTCAGAGCTCAACTGAGATAAGGGAACTGGGACATTGTTTGGAAGAGATGGAGGTGAATCATGGTGAGGCAAGAGATGAGCAGATCTGTCTCTGAGTATGTAGGAGGCTTAGAAGCCTGGCCAGAGAAAGGCCTGGAAATGCTCCCTATATGGACTTAAAGGGCACATAGTCAAACATTGATCAGTACTCTAATTTTATTCCTGTTCTTACTGTACAATTCTACTACTGTGTCAACTGAGGAATCATTTCCAGGTTGTTGAGGAAAACAAACCAACATATCTTCTCATATTTATCTTTCTTTGTAGAGGAAGTCCTGCCTTCCTAAGAAAGCTGAATGTATAGCACAAGGTAATTAGTATTGTTTTAGGATAGTGATTTGGTATAAACTACTATAAATATAAATCCTAAATGATAATGAGGGCTGAGTCAATGTCATTTGGCTGCTCTTGATTGTGTTTTGTAAGACAGAGTTACAGCTTGTGGGAGGTACTAGGGTGATAGCTGAGCTTATACTGCAGTCTTGGTCTGAGAGTATATGCTTTCTGAAGGAAAGGTGAAGATATCATGTTAACAGCTTACAGCTAAATATAGAGAAGAGAGGAAGTAGCTAACTGCCAGCTCCCTGCCCTGAGCAGAGTTCCTTGGCACGATACTGGGGCCATAGTGAAGCCTTCAGAAGGGTGGTTTACTAGGAATTTGATAAGATGATCTGGCAAATCACTTTCCTTATTAATGTCTGAGCCTTCTCTCTGAAACCCTCCCATTCTTAGTATTTTTTCACACTCTCAGCCTTAAAAATATTATGATTTTTTCCCTAAAGTTAAAAATTAAGGAATAATGACCCCCTAAAATTAAGCCTTCACTAAAACTTGGACTTAAAGTAGTTAGAAAACATCTTCTGTAGGTGCTAAAGTTATTAGTATTTATTTACATATCAATTTGGTGAGGCTTTTCATTGACTTAGAAGCATATGATTGTAGAATGAACTGAAAAGAACCCATTAATCTACATCTGGTTTTTGTTGTCTTTGACTGAATCAACATCCAGTTGCCTAATACAATGCTGAGTCTGTCCTGGAGACTCCCAGTATTGCCTCAGACTGCCAAAGCAGAAGTTGTGGGGGAGAACACTTTTGTAAATATTTGCCTGTGTTTTATTTGACAGTTCTAAGACTTAAGCTAAACTATTAATAAATCTTTGAAGGAGACAATTATGGCAGCTCTAATAGGATATTAAGCAAAAAGTAATTCCTTAGGAAATTCACTCTATTTTTAGACTTCAAATATAAAAATGGAAACCTACATAGGATAATTAATGGATCATCATTCCTTATTCAACAAATATTTATTGAGCATCAGTTTGCCTGGCATGATTCTAAGGATTTGGGATATATCAATAAATAAAACAAATAAAGATCCCTGCCTTTGTGGAACTTACATTCCAGTGACAGGAGACAGACAATAAATAACAAGTATAGATAAGTATATGTTAGAACAAGTACAACAAGGAAAAAGTAGGGTAAATTAACCAGAGTTGGTAATGCTGGGTTAGGGGCCAGACTTTAGTATATGCTAGTTCAGAGATTTCATTGAGAAGATATCTTTTGAGAAGATGACAAATTATTATCTGTCTTGTAATTATGAGTACCAGTTAGTTGCTAAGAAAAGAACAGGCTTTGAGAATTATGAAAATGTGGATCAGATTCCATCCCAGACCTTAGAGAGTACACAGCTGAGCAAGGGAAGGAGAAAAAAATTATAAAACAAGTTAGAGCATTATGGTGTTATAGATGCTTTGATAAAAGTGTGCCTATGGTATAAAAAGGCACACAGACCTTTCTCTTTCTAATCTGATTTCACCTGTGTTCTTACTATGATAAAGAGTTTATTTAAAACCATTCCTCTTAAACCTTGGCTTAGGTTGCATTGCACTTGGTCATGTAAATAGATCATTCTCTCCATACCATTTTATTACCTTAAAAAAAATAGCTTCTGACTACTCAGCATGTTCAAACTTGTTCCAAATTATAGTTAATTGTACTTTTTTTTTTTTTTTTTTTTTTTTTTTGCGGTACTGGGGATTGAACTCAGGGGCGCTCTACCTCCAAGTTACACCCCCAGCACTATTTTTTATTCTTTATTTTGAAACCGGGTCTCGCTAAGTTGCGGAGTGCCTCACTAGGTAGCTGAGGCCGGCCGCGAACCGGGATCCTCTGGTCTCAGCCTCCCGAATGCTGGGATTACAAGCGTGCGCCACCACGCCCGGCGTTAATTGTACTTTTGAAACACCTAAGTGAAATGTTTTGATTCAGCACCTATCTAGCTATCCATCATGTACCTACTACAGATATATAATGAGCAAGGCACTAGAAAATGTGTAAGGCACTAGAAGCACAGCAGTAAATAGACTGACAAAATTTGCTGCATTCTAGGAGCTTACAATCTAGTGGAGGCAGCAATCAATACATAATCAAGTAAGATGCTGCATGTATCATATACCAGCAGGTCTCAGACTTATTCAAGGTCTGAGTATCCTGTACACTTCAAAAAATTATATCGGGATTCCAAAGAGTTTATGTTCATATGTAGCTACTAATGTTTACTAGTTTAGAAATTAAAATAGGGATTTTAAGCATATTTATTTATTTGAAATAGTAATAAGAAATTCATTTCACCAGTAACATTTTATGACAAAATACCCCTGCCTCCAATAGTTAGAAGAGTGACATTGTGTTACATTTTTGCAGTTCTCTTTAATTTCAGACTTAACAGAGGGTTCTCATATGTGCTTCTGCATTCAATCTATTATGTGCTATTTTGATTGAAGTATGTGAAAATATAGCCTCATACAGATAAGTAGTTAAAAAAGGAAGGAATGTTTTAATAACTTTTTTTTTTTTGATGGTATTAGAGATTGAACCCAGGAGCATTTTTTGTTGTTGTTGTTTTGTTTTTTGTTGTTGTTTGGTGGTACTGGGGATTGAATTTAGGGATGGGTTTTTGTTTGCTTGTTTGTTTGGTGGTACTGGGGATTGAATGAAGGGACCTTTTTTTTGTTGTTTGTTTGTTGAATAGTCTTTTAAGGGAATTGCAAGCTGGGTGTAGCAGCACATGCTTATAATCCCAGTACTTGGGAGACTGAGACAGGAGGATCACAGGTTCAAATCCAGCCTCACAACTTAGCAAGGCTCTTCACAATTTAGTGAGACCCTGTTTCCAATAGGAAATAAAAAATCAGGATAGGGGTATAACTTGGAGGTAGATTGCCTCTAGGTTCAATCCCCAGTACCAAGAAAAAAAAAAAGAATTGTGAATATTCCTTTTTGACACTTCACCAAAACTCAATTAAGTTGCAGTGTGGAATCTGAAATTATGTTAATGAAATTGATATATGAAAATACTCTATTACATTAAAATCTATTGGCTCTCACCCTCCTCTGATCTCATAACATCATGCATCGATCATTTGAAAATACTGCTTTGCTGAGTTACGCAAATCTGACATAAATGTTGATACATTTCATTATATGCATAAAAAAGTCACATTTGTTGATATTACTCCAAATTTATCAGGAGAGGCTTTGCATTTTCAGTCTGTAGAAGTCATGGTACCTGGTGATTATGTGTTTTTCAAATATATTTGTTTATTTGAAAGCTTGAATTTTATAATTGGCAACAAATACTGTCAGATTTCCATGAAATGATAGGCTCCCTCATTCATTTTCAGGGAAATGTCTGCCAAATGCACCAGTATGAACAAGATAGTTTGTCAGTTGTTTTTCAAGTAAAAATGATGTTCTGTGAGTACCAGTTAGTTCACAGCTCAGACATTTGCACAAGTTTTTTTTCTTGAGATAAATATAAATGCTTTGGTATGTGGCAGAAGTGCTTTATGCATACTTTCCATTTCTTATGGAGACTGTGTAAAAAACATGTTCCTGAGGGTTGAGATTTAATGTTGGTGTGGGGCGTGGTGGTGCATACCTGTAATTCCAGCAACTCTGGAGGCTGAGGCAGGATTGCAAGTTCAAGGCCGGCCTGGGCAACTTAGCAAGACCCTATCTCAAAATAAAAAATGAAAAGGACTGGGGATGTAGCTCTGTGGTAGAGTACCCTGAGTTCCATCCCTAGTACCACTAAATAAATAAAAGCTGGACATGGTGGTACAGACCTGTAACTCTAATACTTGGAAGGCTGAGATAGATGGATTGCAGGTTCAAGCATAGCCTTAGCAACTTGGGGAGATTTTCAGCAACCTAGTGAGACCTTGTTTAAAAAAAAAAAAAAAAAAAAAGATCTAGGGGTGTAGCTCGGAGGTAGACTGCCCCTGAGTTCAATCCCCAGTACCACTAAAATAAATAAAGATTTAATAACATTTATTGTTTCTTCTAGAGAGTTCTAAGAGAATCAGGACTACCCTGGAGGAGTGTGGTAGGGAAGAATATTGTACTGCCAGTTCAGTGTGGTGCCATTGCCTTGATCTATACTAAGGTGCAGGCAGTTTACCACCACTGCTCTTACGCCAGTAGTGCAAATGCCTACTCAGGGAACAACTCAGATGACGTCTTGGTATGGCAGTAGTTTTGTCCAAAGGACTCCCTGACCTCATTGGGTTCCCACTGTTGATGGATTTCTTCTTTCACCTGACTTTTCACTGTAGAACTATGAAGTGGGTGATAGTAACTCCTTTTGAAATATGTCAGTACAATTCAGTTATTAAATATTAGCTTTCTGATGTCACACAAAAGTAGTAAAGTTGGGACTTGAACCCAGGTTTTCTAACTGGAGTTTCTGGCTCTCATTCTATTTCATATGCTGCATATAATGTGTGGAAAAGTATATAGTTATCCCTTACAACAGACTTTGTGTAGCAAGAAGTGTATTTGCTGAGATTTATTTAACAAAATGAGGGTTGTTTGAAACCCTAGAGACTATTTATTTATTTTTGGTGCTGGGGGTTGAGCTCAGAGGCATTCTACCTCCAAGCTATACCCCCAGCCCTATTTTATTTTTTATTTTTGAAACAGGTTCTCACTAAGTAGCTGAGGCTGGCCATGAACCTGTGATCCTCCTGTCTCAGTCTCCCAAATCCTGGGATTACAAGCATGCGCCACCATGCCCAGTTCTAGACTCCATTTTTATTTGCTGCTTTCTAGGTTCTATGTCATTACAAAACTCTAAGCTTTTCTATTTCTTTATTCTGAGAAATAAGGATAATAATACCTATCTCATGCAGTTGTTGTGAAAATACAGTCAGTTATATGTTGAGAACCATGTAGACACAATAGATTTAGCTTTCATAAAGAAGTACTGCTCAGTAGATTCGGCTTTCATTATTTATTTACACAGGTAGAGATGGGGCCCAGGCATTTCAGTTGAGGGAACAACTGGAACAAAAGCTGGGAGTCTCGAGATCATGTGAGCAGCACGAGCAATGTAGCTCAAGTGCTATAGTTCATGGGAGAGTATATTGGGAAGTAAGACTGGAAAGTAGATTTGGACCCAGATTGTTGCTGGTCTAGAGCTGTCAGCTATTGCTCAGACTTATATCCCTAAAGCTTAAGACAGTGACTGGTATATGGTATGCATATGAGTAATGGAATATTCTAACTTAAGGAAGGAGAGGTCCTTATGTCATAAGCAGCATATGCGGAAAAAGTGACGTTTCAGTGTAGCCCCAAAGAATGAATAGAATTCTAACAAGCAAAGATATTAAGGCTGGATATAGATATTAGAGTATAGATATTAGAATATAGATATAGATATTAGAGTATGGATGAAGATAACACCTTACTAAACAATGTACTACCTATAGTCAAGTGTTTTTACTTTTGAGGAGACTATAAATTACTTGAGATCATGAGGTTTTTATCTTTGTTCATATCCCAAATGTAGTACTTCATGCATTTTGGGGCTCAGTAGATATTTGAGCAGTGGATCAGGAGTGGTAAGGTATATGAGTTAAGTCTACTTCTTGTGGTAAGACTTATATTGGAAGAATGAAAAATTTTGAATGATTTCAGGTTCTTACTTATTCAAATATTAATATGTTAAGAAATCTGATTAGATACATAATAAAAGAACTAAGATTAAAAAATCCTGAAAATACAAGTATTTTACTTTAGTGGAAAAATACTATCTTATCTTTTGTTCAGATTCTATTGTTTCCATATACACCAGGCATTATTGGGAATTATTAGTTACAAATAATCCCTTCCCTAATAATTTTCTCTGACTGATTGCTTAATGGATTAGTAGAACTTATTTTTCTCTTAAGGCTATGTGTGATAATAACATACTGGTATTTTGGCAAATGCAGGAAGGCAATGTAATAAATATTGTACAGATTATGTAATTTAAACTTCATAACAACCTTATGAAGTATAGGTACTATTTTCATCCCTATAGGTGATATTACCATCCTTGGATTTTAGATGAGAAAATTATTTTTGAGCAGTTTCAGTTTCATTAGCAAAACTGATCAGAAGGTACAGTTTTCACATACTCCTTGCCAATACACACTGACAAACCTTTAAGTGCATTGTCCTAAGAACTCCTCTCCAGAAATTTATAATGCCTCCAGGCGAAAAGTTATAGATGTTTGTTCTCTCCTAGCTCGTGGCATGGTAATTCTTCACTATCTTTTTGTTTCTGATGCCTTCAACATTTTTTTTTTAACTGACGCATAAAAAAATAAAAATGGAGCTGATGTGGTGGCACACACCTGTAATCCTAGTACTTAGAAGGCCAAGACAGGAAGATCATAGGTTTGAGGACAGCCTCAGCAACTTAGTGAGACCCTGTTTCAAAAATAAGAAGGGGCCGGGTATGGTGGCACACGCTTGTAATCCCAGTAGTTGGGAGGCTGAGACCAGAGGATCCGAGTTTGTGGCCAGCCACAGCTACTTAGTGAGGCTCTCTACAACTTAGTGAGACCCTGTTTCAAAATAAAGAATAAAAAATAGGACTGGGGGTGTAGTTTGGAGGTAGAATGCACCTGGGTTCAATCCCCAGTACCGCAAAAAAAAAAAAAAAAGAAGGACTGGTATAATTCAGCAATAGAATGCCCCTGGTTTCAGTCTCTAGTACCAAAATAAAATAAATATATAAATTATGCATATTAGTGGACTAAAGATGTTTTGTTACATGTATATACTCTATAATTTTAAATCAGGTTAAACATATTTGTGTTATAAACATTTATCATATCTTTATGGTGAAAACTTAGAAAATCCATTCTTTGCATTGTTATATATAGTTGCCCTACTGTGAAATAGCACACCAAAACTTCTTGCTCTTGTCTAACTATATCTGTTGATCAACCTTTCCCTATTCCTCCTTCCTCCCTATTTTACTAACCTCTTGTAACCCCCATTTTACTCTAAACTTCTATGAGATCATCTCATTTAGATTCCACATATGGGTGAGATCATGTGGTACTTGTCTTTCTGTGCTTGGCTTATTTCACTTAACATAATGATCTCCAGTTCTATCCATGTTGTTGCAAATGACAGAATGTCATTGTTTGTTTTTAAATGTGGCTGAATAGTATTCCATCTTGTATATAAACCACTTTTAAGAAATTCATGCATCAGTTGGTGAAACCAGTTTTTTAAAAAATAATCAGTCTAGTTCTCAGTGGGAAGAAGGTTGGTCTACACTATGTGACCTATTATTATTAAATACAATTTTCCCTTTGTTATAAACTTTGCAAGTAGATTGCATTTCTACTTAAATATTAAATGTTAGATATTAGATTCTTAGAAAAGGTAGATAAAGGTCACCTTATTAAGGAAATGGCACAATTTAATACCTTCTCTATTAGCATGACAGTTTTAAAATTTTACTTTCAAATATGCAAGTATAGAAATTAATATTTAAATTTTTGTTTATTCTAGCTCGTGATGCTGATGAGCGAGAGAAGTGGATTCATGCCTTAGAAGAAACAATTCTTCGACATACTCTCCAGCTTCAAGTAAGAGTCTTTACATGGCTTCCAGATAGTTTAGATAGTTCATTAGTTTTCATTGTGTGTGTGTGTGTGTGTGTGTGTGTATGTGTTTTAAAAATAACTTTATTCTATGTAATGAGAACTTTTGAGTTGTTTATTCTTGCCTTTATAGTATTATATGGTAAAGTTATGGTCATTTGTTTTCTTCTGCTTTCTGTAGAGTAAAATGCTGATTTTTGTCTAGAAAGAAGACAGTATAAGGCAATGTTGAAAGTGAAATGCTATGTTAAATGTGCCAGATTAATTTTTAAGTTAGTATCAATAGTTGGTTATTGATATAATCAAATTATAGAATTCTGATAATAGATAACTGCTGAGAAGCTGACCTTATTTTCTTGTTATAGGGTTTGATTGTTACCACATGCATCAGTTTGTTTGGTAATACTAACTGGGATAAATGTGAAAGAAACTCAACTCAAAAATGGTTCAAGGGAAACAAAAACAAACAAAAAAACCCCATTTAGTTGAGGTGTGATTTGAAGTAGGCACTTAAAACAATGTGAGGACTCACGTCTCCCACCTCTGATTCTAGACCCCATTTCTTCTGAATTGGCTTCATTTTCAGACAGGTTTTCTCTTTGTGGTGGTTAGATGGTTGCAGTAATTTTATTTTCCAGTCATAAGAATTTAAGTCTATGGGGGAGAGGGGACTGTTGTCTTTCTGGAGCTCAATAAGATTAACAAGTGCAGTACTGATTACCTTAGCTTCAATCATGTGCAATTGCAATTTCACAGTCATATGCTCTACCCTGGAGCTAGGATGTCATTGTACTACAAATTAAATGCTGAGAGGTTGCCAAGAAAGAGATGAATCTCTGGAAGAAGACTCAGAATATTTCATTCTGTAGGTTTTGTAGTATTTGTAGTTGTATAAAGTATAATTAATCATCTCACCTTATCTGGATGTTGTATGGATATAAAAACCAGGTTAATAAATGAGTAACTTGGGGCCTATTTTAGAAAAACCTCTGCAGGCCCTACATGCTAATGTGTGAGTAAAGTATTACAGTGTTATTTAATGTAGGCAAACAGAAAGCCAGGTATAAATTTCTTAGATTTTAACTCCTAAAGAACTATACATCTAAAAGAAAATTTCAGGTTAAACACAAATGTAACACAAAGCAATATAATCTAAATTAAGATTAATTTAATTTGATGGCTAGTACTGCCTTACTAAAAGTAGATCACTACTTACAATGTGAAAATGGTACTGACTGTTAAGATACAGATGGTGTGAGTTTGATATGAGTACACTACTATGTGCAATCCGATGGTTGGCATCTTACCCACTTTTCTCTGTTCTAATTCCTGGGAAACCTTCATTGATAGAGCACATGCTGTGAGATCATTTGGCCTTCACATAGTTATGTTCTGTACATGGCCAAGGGTCTTCTGTGACAAGTAGTAGTGCTTGGTGCCAACTTGATTTTAAAGACAAACACAGGCACTGAAATAACTTGAAAGTGCTTGGTTTTAAGGTTGTTACTTATCCGATTCAATATGTTATAATCTTATTCAACATCATTTTTATGTCATCAGAAATGAAAACACAATATTGTTGTAGAGACTTTTTTAGATCCCAGTTTGAAGATTCTCATGTAGCTGTTTAATTGAGTATAGACTTTTCAGGTTTTTTTCGTGTAAATGATTGATATCAAAGCATATTTTAGCCAGGTGTGGTGGCGCATGCTTGTAATTCCAGTACTTGGGAGGCTGAGACAGGAGGTTGATCACAGGTTCACCACCAGCCTCAGCTACTTAGTGAGGCCCTTTGTAGCTTAGCGAGACCGTGTTTCAAAATAAAGAATAAAAATATGGGGCTGGAGGTGTAGCTTGGAGGTAGAATGCCCCTGAGTTCAGTCTCCTGTACTAAAAAAAAAAAAAAAAAAAGCATTTTTTACTAAATGGTTTCTATGATTATTCTTTGGGCCATGAAATGGTGCTTTAACTGCCTTTATATGTAGTTTTTGTAGACTACTGTAGACTGTACCTTAGGTAGTTATATTAGAATTTCATAACTACTGTCCTGTAATTTTATAATTTTTGCCCTAACTGGCATTGTTCTCAAATCCCTAGGAAGAAAGGACATGATAAGTTGTGTAAAAATATGGCTGAGGAAGGAACAGGGAGGGCTAATATGGAGCTCACCAGAAATACCATTGACTCTGTGGGTTAAACATCATTATACAAAACAGAGATATTTGCTGGATGTGGTAGCACATGCTTGTAATCCCAGTACTTGGGAGGCTTTGACAGGAGGATCACAGATTCACAGCCAGCCTCAGCTACTTTGTGAGGCCCTCTGCAACTTAGACCCTGTTTCAAAATAAAGAATAAAAAATAGGGCTGGAGAGCTAGGTATGGTGGCACACGCTTATAATCCCAGAACTTGGGAGGCTTAGACAGGCGGATCCGGGTTCACAGCCAGCCTCAGCTACTTAGTGAGGCCCTTCGCGGCTTAGTAAGACCCTGTTTCAAAATAAAGAATAAAAAATAGGATTGGAGGTGTAGCTCAGAGGTAGAATGCCCCTGAGTTCAATCCCTGTTAAAAACATAATACGGGCGTGCGCTCGCGCATGTGCGCGCGCACATACACACACACACACACACACACACACACACACATACAAAACAAAACAGAGATATTTAATTGTGAAGTATTTATTCAAAAGAAGGTACTCAATATGATAATTACATATCTGCCAAACTTGTCATAGAGATGAACACAAATTTAGTATTTAAGGTACATTCAGGAGAGTAGCTGAGAAATGAATCTTTTAGTAGTATTGAGATACCTTGGTTCTACTCCTCATTAATTCTAATGGCTTATGTGTCTAAATGGGTAACTAGCATTAATAGAAAGTTTTTGAGCCTTTCTTTTTAGTGTTAACCTACTTCACCAAATAATGACTTTTTGAACATGTATTTTAGTTCCTCATTATATAAAGATCTGTTTACTTTGGCCCCATTAGATTTTATTTTTGTGACATATGAAAAAATTGTGTTTTGTTTTTCTGCCCTGAAGACTTTTGTTTCCCAAGGGAAATACTGCAATATAGATGTGTCACCTCTTCCACATATAAAGTGGTGTGGAGAAGTAGCTAGTGCTTGGATTTCTTATAACAGGAAAATTCCCCTGTGAGCTATTGCCAGGGTTGTTGCTAGTGCTGAAGGTGAGAATTTCTGGCTCCTAAATCAGAACTTGGGATTCTCTAGGACTTATTTTTCTAATAAATTCTGTTGTACTAGATGGCTTTTCTATTTTGAACTCTTAGGAAGCAACTAAGAACACATAGTCCAGTTTTACAGATAGCTAAAGGTTATTCCTTTAACTGCGAGGAATTTAACTGTGTGTTTTTATGGAAATCGGACATGCTTTTCTGCCTTTCCTTTATAAAAATGAAGTTAAGCCAGGTGTGGTGGCGCATGCTTGTAATCCCAGTACTTGGGAGACTGAGACAGGAGGATTTCAGGTTGCCACCAGCCTCAGCTAGTGAGATCCTCTGCACCTTAATTGAGACCCTGTTTCAGAACTGCTGGGGGTGTAGCTCGGAGGTAGAATGCCCTTGGATTCAATCCTCAGTTCCACAAAAAAATAAAATAAAAATGAAGTTAAAAGCTTTTTAAGTAGTGCATGTTCAATCCAGAACATGTAGAGAATACAGAAAAGTTATTTAATTGGTAAACATTTATTGAGCATTTACTATATTCCACGCACCATGCTACTTATAGAGGATATAATGGAATAAAGCTACCCATGGTCCTTGCCTTTATGGAGCTCAGTCTAGTATAAATAAGAAAAAAAACCATAATGAGAATTAAATTTTTAGGATCTACCATAAAATAATGATACAAATAACACATGCATCTAGAAAATTTAAAACCATGTAAGAGTTAAACATTTCTCATTTTTTTAAATTTAAAAAATGGGTTTTTTTTTGGCATTGGGAATAGAACCCAAGGGCATTCTACCTCTGAGCTACACCCCTAGCCCTATTTTTTATTCTTTATCTTGAAATAGGGTCTCACTAAGTTGCACAGAGCCTCATTAAGTTTAGGACTTATAATATTTTAATATTTAACTATGACGTAGAGTTTGTTTTTGGAACTGGGGATTGAACCCTCAGGCATTCTACCTCTGAGTTATACTGCTCCCTCCCCCTTTAAAGTTTATTTTATTTTGAGCCGCGTGTGGTGGCGCACGCTTGTAATCCCAGCATTCGGGAGGCTGAGACCAGAGGATCCGGGTTCGCGGCCAGCCTCAGCTACCTAGTGAGGCACTCCGCAACTTAGTGAGACTCGGTTTCAAAATAAAGAGTAAAAAATAGGGCTGGGGGTGTAGCTCAAAGGTAGAACGCCTCTGAGTTCAATCCCCAGTACCGCAAAAAAAAAAAAAAAAAATTTTATTTTATTTTGAAACAGGTCTTGCTAAATCGCTGAAGCTGGTCTTGAACTTGCCATCTTCTTGTCTCAGCCTCTCAGGTACTGGGATTACAGGTTTGTGCTATCACACTGAGTTATAATAAGTTTTTTATTTATGCAGTTGAGGAAAACTCAATATTATTGTTAGGAGACAGTCATAGATCATATTCCCTACTGCCATATCTTTAATTTTAACATTTGTCTGACAATAACAAACTAATGATAATTGGCTTCACTAATTTTTTACTAAAATTTTAAGTATTTATACTATACTGTCAAAAGGGACAATGCATTAGATTTTAAAATTAGTAATCCCTAATGATGGTGTCTGGAAATTTAATAAAGGATACCTTTTTTAAAAAATGTGACATGTTATCTGCTATGGTGGTGCATGCCTTTAATCCCAGTCCTTAGAGAGACATAGGGAAGTTTTGGGGTGAAGGAAATACTCTTTCTTAATTGTGGTGGATGTATGTATGTATACAATTTGTCAAAACATATTTGAACTGTATATTTAAAGTGAATACATTTTATGTGTAAATTATTACTCAATAAAGTTTTTAAAAAGAGAGCCGGGCGTGGTGGCGCACGCTTGTAATCCCAGCATTCGGGAGGCTGAGACCGGAGGATCCGGGTTCGCGGCCAGCCTCAGCTACCTAGTGAGGCACTCCGCAACTTAGTGAGACTCGGTTTCAAAATAAAGAATAAAAAATAGGGCTGGGGGTATAGCTCGGAGGTAGAATGCCCCTGAGTTCAATCCCCAG
>PVLC010011867.1:0-45897 GCA_004027655.1 Graphiurus murinus
CACATGATGTAATTACACAATCATATCAAGGTCACTCACCGAAGTGAACCTGAGGGGGAGGGAAGGGGAGGGGATTGGGGTGGGAATTGGGGAAAGGGTCAAATGAGAACTGTGTGCAAATATGTTGTCAACAACTCGTACTTAACAAAGATGTATGCTATATTGCACGAATTACTACAATAAAAAAATAAAAAAAAAATAAAACTATGCAGCTAAAAATAGCATGATGATAAATATAAAATATTCACATTATTTATTGCAAATTATTAAATGGCATTCTAAATTCATATGTCAATGAAGAAGTAATAATGTTAATGCTCATATGTAACATTATTAATTTTGATATTTGCCTATTTGATATTTGACAATTCTATTGGAAATTAATTAATTTGATATAATTCACATATTCATGAAGAAATAATAATGTATATTAGAATATATCAGGAACTGAGTTATAATGAACACAGTAAAGCTGAGAGTGGTGGTGCACACCTATAATCCTAGTACTTTGGAGGCTGAGGCAAAAGAATTGCAGGTTCAAGGCCAGCTCCAGTCACTTTAAAAATCCCACAAAAACTTAATGAGACCCTTGTCTCAAAATAAGAAAAAAGTAGGACTAGGGATGTAGCTCAGAGGAAGAATGATCCTGGGTTTAATTCCCAGTACTATAAATTAATTAATTAATTAAAAACAAATAGTAAGATAATGCATTTTTTGAGTACAATATAATACCTAAAAATATTTTAGAGACTAAAATGTAACTTTTAGAAAAACATGTTGAAAACATATTAAATAACCATACACTTCAAAAAGTTAATTAACACAAAATATTATAAAACAATCAGAGGAAATAAAATTATAAAAACAAAGAAAAATATAAATAGCAACACCCATTATAGATTTGAGACTTAAAAGTTGATATTAAAAAAAAAGACAAATCAAGTCGGGCGTGGTGGCGCACGCTTGTAATCCCAGCATTTGGGAGGCTGAGACCGGAGGATCCAGGTTCTCGGCCAGCCTCAGCTACCTAGTGAGGCACTCCGCAACTTAGTGAGACTCGGTTTCAAAATAAAGAATAAAAAAATAGGTCTGGGGGTGTAGCTCGGAGGTAGAATGCCCCTGAGTTCAATCCCCAGTACCGCAAAAAAAAAAAAAAAAAAAAAAAAAAAAAAAAAAAAAAAAGACAAATCAATTGAGCTCTAGGAAAATTGGCAAAAATATAAAAAAGAAGACCCAGAAAGTCAAGAATCAAATGATAATGGGACATGAGTTCATTTAATTTTGATAAAAATAGTAGAATTTACAAACTATATGCCCAAATGTTTATAATTTTTATTAATTAGAATACTTAGATAAAATACTTATTAAAGCCAGGTGTGGTGGCGCATGCTTGTAATCCCAGCATTCGGGAGGCTGAGGCTGGAGGATCTGGGTTCGCGGCCAGCCTCAGCTACCTAGTGAGGCACTCCGCAACTTAGTGAGACCCTGTTTCAAAATAAAGAATAAAAAAAAAATAGGGCTTGGGGTATAGCTCAGAGGTAGAATGCCTCTGAGTTCAATCCCCAGTACCGAAAAAAATACTTATTAAAATGATACAAGAATAATAACTCTAAAACAGCTATAGAATCAGGTACAGTGAATCACGCCTGTAATTGTAGTACTTGGGATGTTGGGACAGGAAGATCACAGATTCAAGGCCAGCCTCAGCAACTAAGTAAGATCCTATTTTAAAATAAGTAATAAATTAGGGCTAAGAGTACACCTTAATGGTAGAATCTCCCTGGGTTCAATATACAGTACCACATGCTAATAATAATAATAATAATAATAATAATAATAATAATAATAATAATTTAAAAATGATATCAATAATAATAATTTTAAAAACAGCTTGAGATATTGAAAACATAGTCAAAAAATATCTTCCATACTCTTATTGAGATTTCTGTTATTTTGAGTAAATGTTTGAGAAATCAGCTTCAAAAGATGAGGGGCTTATTTTGGCTCCTGGTTTTATAGATTTTGGTCCATGAAAGATGAAAGATTTCTTTCTTTTTTTTTTTTTTTTTTTTTTTTTTTTTTAGTATTTAAGCCTTTAGGGAACATCTTAAGTCCAAACTATAGCACACAGATACAATCCAACACACCTCTATTTGTTAGTATTTTTTGCACTTAAGAATAAATAATTTGTATCTTACATAAACTCTCCCAGAGAATTGAAAAAACATTAATATCATATTTTAATGTACTAGTATTTTGTTTTTTGGTATTAGCATAAAATTTATAATAAAATATAATATTACAGTTAAAGGAAATGAAAAAATGTTAACATAAATGTAAAATATTAAACATTAGCAAATTGAATCATTTATATATAAAAATGTAATACATTTGATTAAGGTGATTTTATTTCAAAGCACTACCTTAGTATAATAGGATTAAAGAGAAACATTCACAATTGGTGTAGACAAAATTGCTGAAATTATTTTTTATTTAATCATATTTTAAAAAGGGAACTATGAATACAAAATAATTTCCTTCATATTATATGGTATATTTCTCCTACACCTACAAGAAACATAATGATTAATAATAAACGATTTAAAACTTTCATTTCATAGATAAGTAATATGTTAATATTATTGTATTCCTACATATACAACTATGTTGCCAAGTACAAAATAAGTATACAAAAATCATTTACTTTTCGCTATTATTGATGAATAAAAACATTACATTTCCTTTTAATACTTTAAAAAAATTTTTTTATTCACGCATTATAAGCATACATCTTTGTTAGGTACAAATTGATAACAACATATGTGCCCACATTTCTCATTTGACCCCTTCCCCAAATTACCACCCCGCTCCCTTGCCCTCCCTTCCTCTCAAGTTCAGTTTAGTGAGTGACCTTGATTTACATTAGGTTGTTCCCCTCCTCGTTTATCCCCTTCGGTTAAATCAACTTCTTTGCTTATTGAGGGTCTGTCCTTTTTCATCTGGAGACCCCCTTATGCCCCATCTTCTCCCTAGCATCCACATATTAGGGAGAACATATGCTTCTTTACTCTTTTTGACTGGCTAATCTCACTTAACATGTTTTCCAGTTGCATCCATTTCGCTGCAAATAACACAATTTTGTTCTTCTTTATAGCTGAGTAAAATTCCATTGTGCAATCAGGGAGATGCAAATCAAAACTACCTTGAGATTTCACCTAACTCCAATCAGAATGGCAATCATAAAAAAACACGAACAGCAACAACTACTGGCGAGGGTGTGGAGAAGTGGGAACCCTAATACATTGTTGGTGGGATTGCAAATTAGTGCAACCACTGTGGAAAACAGTATGGAGGACCCTCAGACGAATGGGAGTGAACCTACCATATGATCCAGCAATACCACTTCTGGGTATCTACCCAAAAGAATGGAAACCAAACTATCAGACCGACATATGTGTATCTATGTTTATAGCTGCACAATTCACAATAGGCAAACTATGGAAGCAGCCAAGATGTCCATTGACAGATGAATGGATTCTTTTTAATACTTTTATTGGAGCATTACAATTATATATCATACCGAGGCATAGAGTGATAGGAATATACATACACACAACTTTTGGAGCATTGTACTCCAAGTCTCATTCCAAGTCATTAAGATTGACATTGCTAATTTCATATATGTACATAGCATTATTTCAATTGTTACTTTATTTATATCTTTATCCCCCCTCCTCACCCAAACCCTGATCCCATGCTCCATTAGAGTCTCTGCTCATCTATCTGAGGTTTCTTATTTTCCAATTTAACTCTAGTTCCCACATATGAAAGAAAACATAAACTATTCGCTTTCTGAGACTGGTTAATATCACTTAGAATAATATTCTCAAATTCTAGCCAGTTTACTGCAAATGACATATTTCCATACTTATTTTTGGCTGAGTAAAATTCCACTGTATGCATATAAACAGTTTTATGAACATAAAATATAATCAAGTAATCTATGTATATTTTCACAAGTGGTAGGACAAACTATGCAAAATAACCAAAAACACTTATTATGAGAAATTAAGTGAAACAACAAATACTGTGAGGGTTTTCAGGTGTTTAAAGAAGGCAAATGCCAAAGCAGTATGCTATAATCTGTCAGGTGGAGAAAGTGTCAATACTTCACAGGGTTTTTGAGCAGAGTCGA
Organism: Graphiurus murinus; assembly: GCA_004027655.1. NCBI lineage: Eukaryota > Metazoa > Chordata > Mammalia > Rodentia > Gliridae > Graphiurus > Graphiurus murinus. Next base: position 4,196 of record PVLC010011867.1, read on the forward strand.
GAGTTCTGACACTATTTTGTATCTTAATCCAGGAGGTCCTTACATGGGTGCTTGTTTTAGGATAATTTGTTAACTATTGTATTTATGTTTTATAACATTTTCTCTTTTCTGTCTTGGTAAAGGTGTTAGGAAACCAAAGAAATAGAATGAATGATAAATTAAAAGTGTACAATCCTGTTAAAAACAACCTTAAGACATGTGATGAAATAAAAACACTATTCATTGATCATCATCAGTGTGGTAATTCCACTGGGGTATCAATTCTAAATATAAATTTATTAGTAAAACAGTTTTGGGTTTAATTCTTTTGCAACATATTTTTGGTCAATTATATACTGAATATCAATAAATATATGGCAAATAATTCACTGAATTCTAACAATAAAAATACAGTCAGTTTATTATATTATCAAATAAGCCTCTAAATGAAAATAAAAATCCTTAAACTGAATAGCACGTTATTTATTTTTTAATTTAGCTTTATTATTTGCTGAAAAAAGAAAAATGAAATAGCATGTATATATACATATATACATATATATAGATATATCGTCATATATCTATATATATATATCGTCATATATCTATATATATAAAGATAGATTACCAAGGAATAAGAACTGTATTGTAAAAGATTTATTAACTTTATTTTTCATTTGTTGAGAGAATAAGCACTAAACTTAATTTGACCTAGAAACTAAACATTATAATAGTCCCAACAGCCCTAATTAGTTGGAGAAACTGAACTTTTACCACATAACCTTCAAATCATCTCTTTGAATTTACTCTTTGCTTCTAAATCTTGCTGTTTTCCCAAGTGTTTCACATGTCTCATTTCATATCGTTAATGAAACAACTCAATCAACAAGCTGAGCTTGTGCGTGAGCAGACTCAGACTGAGGCAAAATTAAAAGCCATGTACTGTCCTATACATTTTTATCTTCATTAAAAAAGAAATGTTTTATTTTTGAATAGTCCATTTATTACTTGACATTTAAAGTGAACATATATTAATTATACATATTTCTCCTCCAAATAATAGATGTATAGGAAATCAATGTTAATAAGTTATATTCACCTCTCTTGTTTTATAACGTAAGTACTATAGCACTGTACAACTTAGAGCATAATCTCTTGGAATTATGTAATCAATCACTTTTCTCTTATATTTCTAAACATTTCTTTTTTCAGATTGCTCAATGTAGTAAAACAAACACACACACACACACACACACACACACACACACACACACACACAACACCCCTCTACAAACATTTCTAAACATTTCTTTTTTCAGATTGCTCAATGTAGTAAAACACACACACACACACACACACACACACACACACACAACACCCCTCTACCAACTTGTACCTCATAGAGATGTATGATTACAATGCATGAATAAATTAAGACTAAATAAAAATTTTGAAAAAGTATACTATAGGGATGGATTATGGGTAATTGCACAGAAGTAGTTAATAATAGATGATCAATCTTAACTATCATTAACTATATTTTTAAACCTTCCATTGAGATGATTCTTTATACACCAGTATGAGCATCCCTTATTACATTTTCCCATCATACATGCGTACAATGCTCTATGTTTTTTTGATAATGGAAATCCATCTGCTTGCATTCATATACAGACTACTAATTTGGTCAGAATACTACTGGTGATTGAACAGCAATAACTTTGCATGAGTGTCTCCTTATTAGATGATACATATGTATTTTTGAAAGTGTCAATAATTGTCCTGACTTCACCAAGTAAATGCAAGTTTAATTCATTAAAGTTCTTGAAATTTCACCAGTTGGAAGAAAAATGGTGCATTTTTAAGCTACAGTTTTCTTAATGAGCTTATCTTGTAGCTAATATTCTCATCTACATTTACCACCAAATGTGTTGGGTTGAGTAAAGAAAATCATCTTTCTTGGTAACAACTGAAATTCACGTGTAGAAATTTTTGTTCCATTTAATTCTAATTCTATCATTGTTTGGAGGTCCAATTAAAGTCTGTTTTTTTCTTCAAAGTCCACCAACTATCCAATTTAGATTTATAAAGTATTTCAATTTTTCTAGGCATTAATACAAAAAAAACAGACAAGCACTTGAATTTTTTAGGTCTATTAGAGGTGTAAATTGTATATATTTAACAATAAACAATGAAAATAGCTTTGAAAAAGACACCTATTAGCCAAAGTAAAGAATATGTTCATTGTCCTATGTTGAATTAGTGGTAAATGTTTATCTATCTTCTTGAGTAGTTAAATCCTAGCAAGGAGGTGCACACCTGTAATCCCAATACTTGAGAGGCTGAGACAGGAGGATCACAGGTTCTAAGATAATCTCTACAACTTAGCAAGACTCTCAGCAAAGTAGAGATACCCTGTTTCAAAATAAAAAATAAATAAATAAAATAGGACTGGGGCATAGCCTTTGGGTTTAACTCCCAGTGATACAACACACACACACACACACACACACACACACACACAAACACACACACACACATCAAATCACTAGCCAAGAATAGATCACCATTTAACGGATTTTCCAATATTGGCAGAACCTCTGTATCAGCAAATGTCTTTGGTTAATTTTGTCAAATTCTTTTTATTCACTAACAAAATGAATTTTTTTAAAGGCAAATATGATATTGTTTGTGAAAGAGTAGAAGTAGTACGTGATTGAAAAATTTGACAGGAGAAATTTCTTATATTTTTCACCTGCATTGTCACTATTTCTACAATCGACCTTCTAAGCACTTTCTGCATTTGTACTTGGAGAAGTATATGTGTAGTTATTTTATAACTATATAATGTCTTTTGAAAGTCTGCTTATTACTCAGTAGGTGCAACTAAGAGATTTTCTATTTTCGCAGCACTAATAATAATTACCTCTTAAGTTTTTGCGTTTACTATTAAGTAGCCTTGTACACTTATGTAGCCTTTTTGTAAGAAAATAATTTCATATATCTCTTCCATTTTATTGTAACACATGAAGAAGTAATAATATTCATCTTCCCCAATACTGAATTTATGTTAGTCGGGGTCTCCTGAGACGCTAACACAATAGAATTTCACTATAGTAAATGAAAGAGTGGATATTAGTGGAATTGGTTCATGAGATGATGGTGGTTGAGAAGGTCGGCAAAAATCCATTTGCAAACTAGCGACTAAGGATGTCAATAGCATGACTCAGTCCAAGTCAAAAAGCCTAAGATTCAGGGAAACCAACGGTTTGACTCTAGAATCCTGAAGACTGGGGGTTCCTCTAATGTATGTCCAAGGCTGCAGAAAAACTCTTTGTCTCATCTCTCAGACAAAGACAGTTCACTTTGGCATTTTTTTCTCCTTAGCCCCACCCCTCATCCCCTTCTTTAGATGATGGCTGTCTGCACTAAGGGCTGATCTTCCCTACATAGCTCACTCAAACTCACACACTGCTTCCTCTGGAAACACCCTCACAGACATACCCTAAAGAATGCGTTACCATGTTTCTAAGTATTTGTTCTGCCTAACAAGATGCAACTCTCCTGTATACAACTATGAATGCATTAATCACTTCCCAAGAATTGGCTTTCAGTGTGTCTTATATTGTTTTGTTTATGAATGAAGTCTGCAGCTTTTAGGATATCACCTTTCAGCAACATTCAAGATTGTAGCACTGTGATTTTGAATTGTGTATTTTAAGACATGATAAGCATCATTTCTATTTAGAGAGAATGAGACACAAAACAGGTAGACATCTGGGGGTCAGGAGTCCAGTATATTCAGAAACTACAAAGAAGTTTGGGGTGAAGCCACTAGAGCTCTTAAAACTGGAAAGGTACAATAATCAACAACCATATGACTTAGACAAAAAAATAACACCAAACTGAAATAAAAGTGCAAGAAAGTTCAAAAAGTCTCTGTTTTTCTCCACAATGATCATGTAAATTCTTAAGGCACATTTTTTTTTCTTATAAAATTTTTGATTCCCTTGCTTTGATGGATTTTTAGGATCAAACTAAACACAACATTTCTAACACTAAATACTGATATTTTAGACATAATTATGAAATTTTTTTATAAAATTGATCAAATAATTTTACCTATGTGTCAGGAAAGATTAACATTTTTTTAGGAAAGATTAATTTTTGTCAAAGTAAACAGTATAATTGTATACTAGCAAGAACTCAGATGAAATGCATAATTAATTCAAGTTATACAGTTTTCTTTCAAGTACCAAAAACCAAGTCTGTCATTTATTAGAAACTACATAGGAATATCTTTGGCCTAATGTGTATATGAACTATGTTCATAACTGGACAAAATTGAATAAGAACTTGATATTTTTGTTCCTGTTTCTTTTTTTTTTCATTTGAACAGAAAATAAGTAGATATATTGTACACATATATTGTAAATATAATGCATTTATCAAAATTTAGTGGATACCAGGAGATTTGTTGTATATATATATATATTTTCTTGTTTTTAAAATATACTTTTATTTGTACATTGTAGTTATACATCATAATGATGTTCAATGTGATGCAAACATGCATACACACAGCATTTGGTGTGATTTCCTCTGTATTTCACCCCACTCATGGTAGTGATACCTTTTTACCTGACATAGAATTATTTGAATATTTGTACCATTTCTTTCATCAAGCTCTCTTTTTATCCTTCCCACTCTCTCCTCCCAATTCTCTTCCATTCTTCTACAGGTCTGTATCCTCGTTTATCTGAAGTCCCTTTGTTTCCTATGTTCACTCTAGCTTCCACATATTGATGAATATATCTTTATAAGTATATATCAAAACTTCACAATTTTTCAATATCAATTCAATATCAAACTGTATACATACATATCAGTTTGAGAGTATACATTAGTATCATGAATATGGCGAATATATAAGAAAGACATCTTGATACATATATATCCATTCAGACAAAATATTATGTCAGGTAACTAAACACATTCTATTCTTGACATTTAACTTTTCAAGAACATGAATACATGGAATATGCTTTTGATATTCTTATTTTAAAAAATTAGAATGAGTTCAGGATGTGGCTCAGTGGCAGAGCACTCACTTGGCATACACACTGCCTGGGTTCAATCTAAGTTAAAAAAAAAAAAAAGAAAAGTTATCAAACTTAGTTACTAAATTGGAAACACTGATTTTCCTAAAAAGAAAAATCAATCATCAGTTTTACATGTAACAACTATATTAAAGCATAACTTTTCGGATACCTGAAGATATGATCTGTTGTTTGACGAGGAGAGATGGAATTTTTAGCAAATATGTTCTATGTTCTACACATGCAGGATAGATTTAAAAAGAGAGAGAGAGAATAAAATCAAATGTCTGTTTTCCAATTATTTTTCTCTTATTGGAATCCTATCCCTTGACGTTAAAAAGAAAAAAAAAAAAAAAGGTAGGACTTACATGTGTACTGTATCCTGTCATCCCCATGTGCTACTGTACAAAACCCAATCATGACAGTACTCGTTGAATACATAAGCAATGAAACTTGAACTTCTGAACTTGAGCCAATCTTTAAATCTTAGAAATAAGAGAGAAAGTCCACCTCTATAATGATATACATACACACTAAAAAGTATAGGTGAACATTTCTAAAAGCTAATTTCTAATGATAAATTATTGTAAACTAATAAGAGCATGTTTTCAGCTCTTTTCAAGCCCACTCCTTTAAAAAGGTACAGAGTATATCTTCTGTTAGGTGCTTCACTGTGTCTTGGGGAGGATGGCCTCAACTTTCTTTGCTAGCACCATGAAGTAGACACAGCAAGATGTTGTGAATCTTATAATAGTCATCCAGTTCATGAAAATGACCAAAAATAGTGACCTTCCATCCTTCTACAAAGAAAATTTGTCCATTCAGATTTTCTAATGATCAGCATGAGACCATTTGGATCTTCTGACATTGATATTTATAATTAAAAAATGTTTTATTCTCTTAAATTTTCCATCAAATTCCCTTAACAGAAGTTGTCTTGTGTCTCTGTAGTCTAGGGATCACAGGGTAATATCAGCCTTCATATGTTTGTGTTCTTTCTTGTCATTAACTTTCTTCTTCTTCTTCTTCTTCTTCTTCTTCTTCTTCTTCTTCTTCTTCTTCTTCTTCTTCTTCTTTCTCCTTCTCCTTCTCCTCCTCCTCTTCCTCCTCCTCCTCCTCCTCTTCCTCCTCCTCCTCCTCCTCCTCCTCCTTCTTCTTCTTCGGTACTGGAAATTGAAGCCAGAGGTATTCTACCTTTGAGCTACACCCCAAGTCCAATTTTTATTTTTTATTTGGGAACAGCGTCTTGCTAGGTTAATGAATATAACTACTTGCTGAGGCTCTCCTTGAACATATGATCTTCCTGTTTCAGCCTTCCAAGTACAAGGATTACAGGTATGCACCACCACATCCACCCATTGTCTGTCCAAATTACAATCATTTGGACAGAAACTTGTTTTTCTATGCTTTTATCTGGTTATTTTGAAGTATTATTAAACTTGCTTTTATATTTTATTGCTCATAGTTTATTATTTTGGTATAATACTCTTAAAAGACAGAGAATCACTAACAATTAAGCAGCCTATTCTTTCATACCAATGTTTGAAATAAATCAGAGGACAGATTTGGGGTGAACGTGCTACTTTTAAGTCACTGGAGTAGGGATAAGAGGTATTACTATGAGGTTAGTTTATGATATATTAGGTCCAGTCTGTTAAGAAAATTTATAATAAATTTTTACAAAAATTTATGAGTTTTCTCCTTAAAACAGAATAAAAATAGATTTAAGTCAATAGGAAGATTTACAAAACTCAATTATTTAACTTTGATGGTATTTTGTGGTTGATTAAAAATGTTCAAAATTATTTTCATACATGTTTTTTGGTTGTCCACACTCTCTGATCATTTATCAGTCATTTTACTTCCTTTGGCCAAGGGGACATTAGTAAATATGACATATGGCTAAAGAATGATAAGTGCTGCACATTGGGTGATGATGCTGTTTGGATCTGGAGATCCATGATACAACTGGCAGTATAATGGGGGATGGGAAAAGCCACATGCAGATGGTTAAGGTGACCTAGTCTACAGTCTTCTGGGTCCTTCCTGTACTGGCAGCTAACAAAACAGGCATGAGTATTCCCCAGCCGTGATCAACTGAATCTGAAGGAGACTGGAAGGACTGCTGGTGCAAATATCCAGCTTACAAAATTGAGACCTAAGTAAATGATTGTTTCATATTTTAGTTATGAAGCAAAGGCTAAATCATGTAAGTATTAAAATGTGTTCTGAATGTGGTTGAGATGTAAATGACCTATAATGCCCCATTCCATTTTCATACTCTCTAGATATGCTTATACCATGAGTGGAAAGAAACAATAGGAAGACTCTCAAAATTTGAATATTATTAAATGAGATAGAAACCTGTGAACATTTTAATGGCATAGAGCTACTTCTTGAAAGAAATGCTCTGAAGCCTGCTGTGCATGTCAAAAATATGATCCGAACATACTTGCTGGTTCCTCTCCATATGGAAGTCATTCACCAAATTGTACTTTTGTTTAGAGAGAGGGAATTTCTTTTGCATTTCAATTTGAAGTAGAAGAAGACAAGTGTGTCACAGCACACCTTGATATTAACCTTTGTCAGCAGTGCCAGGTGGAAGAGTCAGACTCTAATTGTGAAGGGCTTTATACATGTTGAAAGCAGACTGCCCTTTAATCAAAGTTGTGAGCCCTTAATGAGAAACCCACTTTTTAAAAACTTTTTTGTCACTATTTTATTACTTATGAAATGGAATAATACAAGTATTTGCTTCTTAGGAGTCTTAAAAGGAGCTGATATTGTACATGCAAATGTCTTAACATAGTTCTTTGTTCCAAGAAAGCATTCAACTATAAATTTTTTTTCTTTTTTTTGGGGGGGTAGTATTATTGATAAATATTATACTCCCACATCTACAAAAACTAAAGAGCAATTTCAGATACACATTATTATTTTAAGTATTTATTTATTTATTTATTTATTTATTTATTTATTTATTTTGCGGTACTGGGGATGGAACTCAGGGGCATTCTACCTCCGAGCTACACCCCCAGCCCTATTTTTTATTCTTTATTTTGAAACAGGGTCTCACTAAGATGCAGAATGCCTCACTAGGTAGCTGAGGCTGGCCGCGAACCTGTGATCCTCCGGTCTCAGCCACCCAAATGCTGGGATTACAAGCGTGTGCCACCACGCCCGGCTCTTTCAAGTATTTATGTTACACATAATTTCTTAATAGTTATAATGAGATAACTATTTATAAAAATGTTATGATTATTAAAATCAGTTTTCAAACTTTTCCCTAATTCTGTGTTTTAAACAAATCTCAAAGGTAGAAAAAACAGCCATATTTTCTCATCAGTAATTTTTTCTTACCTTTTTCCTAATGTGTTTACAGTAAAATGGAGTATTTGATGTACACTAATACATTGAGTATCCAATGGGAACTAGTGCTACTAAGTCTGAAATTTGGGCAACACAGTTGGATAAGCTATAACTCCAAGCCAAATGTCTATTTGTCATTTGGTTTACACTGAAGGCACAGCTCTATTAGCTAATTTAAAAACATGCCAGAAACATCAGTTTTTATAATTCAGAGATGACTGGATGATAGGAGAAATAAATAAGTGAAAATGTAACTGGTGAATGAAATGTGAAGTGAAATGTAGCTGGCTCACACTGACTCACAAGAACTGAGTGTGCACATCTCTTTCCAAGCCCAGGTTCTAAGGGCTGGGGATTTAGTTCAGTGACAGAATGCTTACTAGCATGTACAGGACTCTAGGTTTGATCCCCAACAATACACACACACACACACACACACACACACACACACACACACACACCCCACCAAGTCCAGGTTCTGTAACATCAATTTAGTAGCTTAAAATTAGCTGTACTGAGTGTTTACACCATGTCGACTGGCAAATGCTACAAATCAGTCAAAGCAAACCCCTACCCTAAGATAAATGTTTTTTTTAAAACTTGATAACATACTACTTAACATGTTTCTGTTGAATTCTAGTAAGGAAATGTGAATTACTCTAGATATACGAAACCAAAAGAATTCAGAATCAGATGTACAAGTAATGAACAAGCTAAAAATTAGAATCAGCAATGGTGGAGAAGACCAAAGATTGTCAGTAGCAGGAAGTTCCTGTCACCCTTAAAGATGAAAAGACATAAGAAGGGGTGGATATTGGCTGTTACTCAAAATTCAAATTATCTGGTGGACACTAAGGTCATCAGAAGCTTCCTGATAGATCAGAGATCACAAAGGACCTCTCTGTCCAACACTGAAACGCATAGGAAACTATTTAGGGTGAGACCACCAAAAGCAGAGAGAACATGAAATGCCTTCTGCCTCACATTGTCTTGCCAGTCTCTTCCATTGGCCAAATCCTGCTCAGAGTCAGTTTACAAAAGGCTTGTGATACCCACTTTTATCAGGTGTCAACTCTTCCTCTCCACTACAGTACAGAGAAGACTAAGAGTAGAGTGAGAAATGAGCCTAAAAGAAAGGAAAAAAAATCACAGAAACTCCAAAAGAGAATTTACCTAAAATGGACATCAAATATACAGAAATTCATGGCTTTATGAACCACAGAACATGTGATGTATCAACATTATTATTACAGTGTGTAGCCTAGCAAAACCATGAGCTGTCAGTGTATGTGCACATGTATACTTGAGTACAAACTGAAATCATTACTTAAACACCTCTTACATTTCAGTGCCCAGACACCCTTACTATTGAAATACCTGCTCAGCTACCCTTATAACCACAAGTGAGCCTAACCTTAAAGTATATACCATTCCATGAGACTCAGGAAGTCTCAAATACCATGGATTTTGATAGTATGAGTGGAATAAATCAGAATAATTCGCCCCTCACAGAAGAAACTCGCCTTCATAGTGCAGAACATACTAGCTCATGTGTTATTCCACAAAGACCTTAGAGACTAGTAGTTCTGGGAGATGACTCAGTAGACTAGAGTCTCATCCAAGGCAGAGTACAGCAATGGTGGAGCAATCTGAAAATAAGCAAATAATTTCATGGATGATAGCAATATGCTTTTGGGAGTTGCAACAAGTGCCTTTGATTACAGTAGAGTAGGTGCAAATGGATTCACATTTTGCAGAATGGTATTATATTAGGAGTGATATCAGTAGAAAAATGGAAGGGATCTGGAGGGGGAGGCAGCGAAGAGAGGGGGAGACTTGAAAGGGAATGGCTCAAATATTGAAAAGTTTACTTTTGAAGTTATCAATGTTCATCTCAATAATATGTACAGACAGTGGAGTGGGATCCAGAGGGGAACACACCAAGGTCTCATAATATGTATGTTTCTATTGCTCTGAATCTCATTGTAACATAAAATTGCAATGCATCAATAAAATTATATTTAAAAAAGAAAAGCAAAATATGACAATCGATATTAGTAAAACTTTTTTCTAGGCACTAGATTAGTCTTTAGATATCCAAACTATTTTGCAATCATTAAGAAAGTGAATCAAGGTAACACATATCTAAAATAAATTGTTTCTTAAACAATTGAATAACTCTGACACTATTTTGGTTTTCAAATTTAGTAGCCCTGAAAACTATTCAATGCATATGATATATTTGAAATTTAATAATGCAAATAATTGCTACCCTATTTTTTCACAGATATATTCTGTGTACATACACATTCTCATTAGCCTTGTCTCTCAAGTTGTAAGGAAACTTTATAAAATTAACTAATATAAATCTGTAAGTAAAAATTTAAGGTAAACTCAGAGTTATTATCACTGCATATGGCAATTTATATTGTGTTAACAGCTGAAACATGACACAGTAGTTGTCATATATATACAAAAATTTAAAAATATAACTAACCTTAGAAGGGAATCAAAGGGCAAGTGTGGTGTATTGTTTGTTAGGCAGTAAGAGCCAGATGGTTGGGACTAAGCATTTACTCTTGGGTGTTCAATGTGATATCAAGGAATAGGAAAGCAAAAAGATGTCTCTCAAAGAAAAATCAAGGTTGAGTACACTCAAAAAAAAAAAAAAAAAAGAATCAGTCTGCTTAAGAGACCTCCTATTACACATTTATGTTGAGTGCTACAGTAAAGTCTTCAGGATTAAATTAACTTCCTATCTGGGAAGAAAAAGAGACACACAGCATACAAATTTGAAAACAGAAATAGTACAGATAACCAAGATCAAATTTCTCTCAAAAAATGGTTTAGCTCACCCTTTGGAGAGATAAATGCTTCATTTTTCTTCTTTATATTTGGATGACATTATATTTTGTTGGAATCTGCTCTAATTAATCACTAATGATAATGTTTAGTTTAAGTTATAATGCCAGTAAGATACATAAGTATGAACCTACTTCCAAAATTTGTGCTTCAATATTCATTTTTGTACCAATTTTACCTGATATTTTGTGTTAAGCATGTTGTTGAAACTGTTGCTAGTAGGAGCTATTATGAACTTTTGCTTTTGCTAAAAACTTACTTCTACTTACAGTTTTGCTAAAAATTGTTCCCATGATATAAATGTAAATATTTCATGATACAAATGAAAATATTTAGGCTTTTAGGAAAGTGGTTTATACAAGCCACTGCAATCTACCTTCCTGAGTTCTACTAGAGTCCTAGATTCCCTTCCTAACATCTAGTTCTGTTCCTGTGATGAGGTACAAAAAAATGGTACAATTTTAAGAATGATTCTTTGCTGGGCATGACGGCTCACACTTGTAATCCCAGTAGTAGGGAGGCTGCAACAGAAGGATCGCAAGTTTGAGGACAGCCTAAGAAATTTAGTAAGCTGCCTCAGCAACTTAGTGAGAACATGTTTAAAAAATAAAAGCTTGATAATTACATCTTTATAAAAAGTAAATTATGTTTAGCCGTGTTTTGAAATGAATAAAATTTCAATTTGAAAAGAATTTGCTACACACGAAAAAGGAAATGTAATTAATAAGATATTATCTATACTCCTCACAAACGATGTCATTTAGACAAAGAGTTTTATATTAATTCTCATCTTCCTATGTCTTTTTAACTAGAAGGCAATACTAAGACCTAGTAAGGTGAAATACAAAGGAAGAAGGAGAGGTTCTCTCCCACTAACCACTTGTAGAACCAACAAAGATCAGATGAACCTACTCAAATTCCAGGAAACCCTGGAAATAGCAGGCAGACTTAAATGGATGGAGAATAACCCATATTAAACATGTTATGGTGTGCAATCAGATGGATGGTCAAATTTTACTCAGCTGTAAGGAAGAATAAAATTAGGTCATTTGCAGTAAAAAGTAATATATATATATATATATATATATATATATATATATACATATATATATGTGTGTGTGTGTATATGTATATATACATACACACACATGTATACATACACACACAAATAGGAAAGTAGAGAATATTATTCCATGTGAGGCCAGCCAGTCTCAGAAAGTCAAAGGTTAAATGTTTTCTCTCATTTGCAGAAGTCAGAAAGAAAGTAGGAAACAAAAGGGATGACTTCAGATTAGTGAGGAGAAAGACCAGTAGAAGAGTGGAAGGGGAGAAAGGAGGATTGAGGGAGGAAACAGTTCAAATATTGTTATGTCCTTGTATGACAGTATCACTATTCATTTCGCTAACACATACTGGGAACAGAAGAGGAAGGGTTATCTGGAGGGAAACATACCAATTGTTGTAGACATGCCTGTTTGTATCACCGTGAACCTTACTGTGATATATAATTACAATGCACCAATAAAAGTATATTTTAAAAAAACCAAAACATTCATTTTTTTTCAGCTGCCAAGAATGTGCCACAAAACCCAAGGAAAGATCTGATTAAAAAAATACTTCTCAGTTTTGGGTTTTGAACTAAATAATTTGCTTTGAGCCAGAAATCTATCTCTACTTTCCCAACAAAGTCATTATTGAAATAGTACCTTATGAGTACACTTCTTTACTATGTAAAATACCAATAATTGTTGATTATAGTATTATCTGGAAAGAGAAACTTTGTTTTCCAAAAAATTATATTCACTTGTGGGCTACATATATTTCAAAAGTCAGTCCATTGCAAGATACTATCAATAGAATTTAGTCTATAGATGGGATGCAGCATGTAGTGAAATAACCCCTTAAAAACCTTTGAAGAAAGTAATCAATAACTAATTTATTAAACTGATTACATGACTATTAGGTAAAAGAAAATGAGTAGCTATCTGGCCTAGGGAAATTTATTAATTTATTATTTATTTATATATTTTATTTTTTATTTTGTTACTGGTAATTGAACCCAAAGTCATTCTGCCTCTAAGTTACATCCCAGGCTTTTATTCTGAATCAGGGTCCCACTAAATTGCTGAAGTTCTTGATGACTTTGTGAGGCTGGCCTGAAACCTGCAATTCTCCTGTCTCAGTCTACCAACTACTAGGATTATAGGAATCCGCCACCACACCTGGCCAGCCTGTGAGAATTTATAGTCTAGGAGATCAAGTAAGATTGATGCACACATAATACAAGGCAGAAGTCTGGTAAATGCTATGAAACAAACAAATAGAGTCAGATTAAAGAATGGTTCTTTCTAGACATTTCCTGTTAAAGGGGTGCAGAACATTTGTCTGTATCAATATGAGATAGAAGAGTTAGGAGTGTTCTTAGGCTGGCTTTTTTACTGGTTTTTTTTTTCCTCTTTAACTCCTAGAATACATTTTATTATATTTTCATGTAAAACTAAGATGTCATTATTAAGATGTAATATGTCCCATTTGTGCTTAATTGACAAGTCATAAATATAACTTTGGCCATGATACCACAGCTATATATTATGCCTACATTCAGTACTAAAATATATTAACAAATACTTCATATTTTATATTATTTCTTGCTTATTTTTTAGTTATTTGTCCAAACACATATATGCCAAATGAAAAGTAGCAACTTAATGAAGTCACCTTAACAATAAAAGTGTGACAATGGATAAAACATTTCAAAACTTATATATCATTACTGGCACATTAAAAATATTATATCTGGAAAAGAACATGCTTATTTATCCCTGTAAATGGCCCCTAATACACATAGCCAGGCCCCCATCCCAAGCAAAACTGACAGCAACCATTCTGAAATTAAGAACAGTAGTAGTTTAATAGCTCACAATAATGCCTCTTTGGAACAAGGCAATTAACCACTCCAATGAAAACTGACATGGGAATTTAGGTAGGTAAAGTGTAATTAACTAAATTAGAAGTAATGAAAATGCTACACTTAAACAGTATTAAGATTGTATAGAGATTTGGTATACTACAGTGGTTTGTGTTCCATTTGAACTTCTACATACAATTAAAAGACATTTCCTCTGAAAAAAGATCAAGGGAATTTTTTATCGGGGAAAACTGCTCCTGCTTGCCAGCTCTTTTCCTAATGAGCTTTAAAATGCCTATATTGTACATGTGCCAATTGGCCCCATTTTGTCTTGAGGCAGGTGGTTGATGCCATCCTCTTGTTGCTGCTATCTGGATAATAATGGTGCTGCAGTGGAAAGTCATATTGTCCTTTCAAGTTAGTCCCAGTTACAAACTCTGGTAGCTACTAAATCTCCAGTAGGTCCAAGGAAAATGACATTCAGGTGTCACAGTGAAAGACAAGATATTACATTAATTCTATTCCTTGGAGGTTTAAATAGGATTAGTAAAATAAACACTTATGGTCTAGCTATTCTCAAGGCTAACAATGAAGAATTATTACTTTGAATTAGTGCCTGTAAGTTTATTTTTAATGAAACCCCTAATAAAAGTGCATGGGATTATGCAGAGACCATACTATGATTAGGGTTAAAGTTTTTACTCTGTTTATGAGGTTTTAAAAATTGAGAATAATTTTATTTAAAAATCTCTCCATTAGCTAAATTGTCAAAAATGTGGGACATGTAATCACTATTGGTAGAAAAAATTTGATCCTCACTTTTTTTCCCAAAATGCTATTAAAAATGCATAATAAAGACTGAGTTTGGAGAAATTATTATTGCCTGAATTTTGAGGTATCTTCCAAAAACTCTGATGCATACTGCATTCATAACACATCTAACCACAGTTTGTTCCTAAAGGAGGCTGTTTATAGATAAACTGAACAAGAGACAGTGTGATCATCCTGGAAGTAACTACAATAATTCTGCTTCTTTCTTAAGTCAAAATAATGAGTGAGATTTTTATTGCTTAAAATTTATGAAACATGTATGGATAATAAAACCGTGGGAGAATCAACAGATTATTGTTATCTTTTAAATTTTATTTTAAAAGATATTTTATTTAGTGTGTGTTCAGTTAACCTTCATTTTACATATGTGTGTAAATATGTATATATATGTAAAAATATATACATGCATTTTTTTGGTATTGGGAATTGAACTCAGGGACATTCTACCTCTGAGCTATACTTCCACACCTTTTTTAAATTTTTTATTTTCAAATGAGGTCTTGCTAAGTGCCAGAGAATCTTGCTAAATTGCTAAAGTTGGACTTAAACCTTGTATTGTCCTGTCGCAGCCTTCCAAGTACTGGGATTACAGGAGTACACCACCACACCTGGCTAATCTCCATTATATTTCAATCCTGTCTGATATTTTATAACAGTGAAAAATTTTCCATGCCTAACAATGATCAAACTGCTTTTCAAAGAGAACACTAATCTGCTCTCAGTGATTTCTGAGAATATCTTCTTGTTGATATTGTTGTCATATATTGTTTAGTGTCTATTTCTTCTAAATTAAATATTAAATACTGGGATTAGACACCTAGTTTTACACTCATTTGTATTGACTCAGTGCTTTAAATTCTAGCAGTGTCTAGAATTTAATACCTGGCATTCAATTAATATTAGTTAAAGAAAAAAAGACTACTCATATTATCACTCAAAATTATATTCTAACTTCCTAAAGATCAAGTAATTACTTCATCTTTTATTTCCTAATTGCATTTTCATTTCATTATTTCACTTGAGTGTATTAGCATTGACATTATGATTCATAACATCAGAGTTTTGTGACACTAATAGGAACATATTAAAGACAACCGAAACATTACTCGTTTTTTTTTTTTTTTCTCCAAAAGACAAGGAAAACAAAGTAGTAATCATAATCACTTTTTTAAATTTGACATCAACTCAGATTCAAAGGTAGCTTTCACAGAACTATTTTAAGCATTTGAGAAACTATAACATTTTTTGAATGGCAAAAGTTTTGGAAAATTTCGCTCATAAATTTTTAAAAAGGTAAATATGTGTTTTTATTCAAGTAAGTTGTCAAATAAAAGAACTTTTTAGTTCTAAATAAATATTGCTAATTTAATCCTATACTTAAACCCTTTGTGTATATGTGTGTGTGCATGTGTGCCTGTGTGGCTATGCATTCTCTGAATGCAAGGAACACTTTACAAGGTAATATTGAAATGACTGAAATGAAGAAATTAAGTCATATTCTAGGAAATGCTGAAAATTTATAACCAATAAAAAATGAATAGGAAGATGATAGTTTGTTTTAAACATTCGTTGGAAATTTAAGCTTGAATAATTCACACGGACGTAAATGATGTTAAGTTGTTCTTGCTATTATAGTAGGGCCATAAAATATATGTTACAGCTATAAAAACAAGATATAGGAAAAAACTATGGAAATATAGAGCACCAAGTTATAATAGTTTATATTTTTAAGTGATTCTAGAAAATATTTAGCTGAGGTTTTTCATTTAACAAGATGAAGGATCAGGGACTGTAAGTGGTGTTTCACAAATGCACACAGAAAAACATTTATAGAACTAGTACTAAAAACAAAATCACATGGTCCTCTAAATTTTTAGCTATTTCTTCATTACCATGTTGCCTTCCAATCTTGTGAAGAATACACTAAATATCAGTTTAGTATCCTCTGGATTCTGATTGTATTTGATTCAGTCTTATGCAAATGAACCTTGGACAATTGTGAAAGGTTTTGGATAATATTTCATATCTGTTTTGTGATTTATAATAAAATATGTTATTCAGCACTGA
Organism: Graphiurus murinus; assembly: GCA_004027655.1. Lineage (NCBI taxonomy): Eukaryota > Metazoa > Chordata > Mammalia > Rodentia > Gliridae > Graphiurus > Graphiurus murinus. The sequence continues at coordinate 21,311 of PVLC010011867.1, forward strand.
ATTAGACATTTGTTGTAATTTAAAAAATAGACACTTTAAGCCGGGCGTGGTGGCGCACACTTGTAATCCCAGCATTCGGGAGGCTGAGACCGGAGGATCTGGGTTCGCGGCCAGCCTCAGCTACCTAATGAGGCATTCCGCAACTTAGTGAGACTCGGTTTCAAAATAAAGAATAAAATATAGGGCTGGGGATGTAGCTCAGAGGTAGAATGCCCCTGAGTTCAATTCCCAGTTCTGCAAAAAAAAAAAAAAAAAAAAAAAATAGACACTTTAAACCCAGTTATCAAGTTTGAAAGCTAAGGAGAAATCACTCTCTAGCACATAAACATCTATTTGAACATTTTAAAAGCAAAAACAAATTAAATTTGGTTTTGATAACAAATAATGATATCAATGGTCAGTATTGTACACATACATACATATATTCAGAACTTCTCTGAAAAGGGAATACAGCATGGGAGAAGACATATTCAATATATGTTAACAATACAATGTTTTAAATTTATATATACATGTATATGTATATATATATGTACACAAACATACACACATATATATACATATATATATATCAGAAAATAGATAAAAATATGGGCAAGATATCAAAAATTCACTTCACAAAGGAGAGTATCAAAATTGTTAATTACCAGCAGGTGTGGTGGCGCACACTTGTAATCCCAGTACTTGGGAGGCTGAGACAGGAGGATCTGATTTCAAAACTACTTAGTGAGGCCCTCCACAACTTAGTGAGATCCTGTTTCAAAATAAAAAATGAAAATAGGACTGGGGGTGTAGCTTGTAACTAGAATGCCCCTGGGTTCAATGCCCAGTACTGCAAAAAAACCCAAAAAAATGGTTAATCACTTTTCTTTCTTTTTTTTATTCCTTCCTTCCAGCCTGCCTTCCTTCCTTCCTTCCTTCCTTCCTTCCTTCCTTCCTTCTTTCCTTCCTTCTTTCTTTCTTTCTTCTCTTTTTCTTTCTTTTTTTGTGGTACTGGGATTGAACCCAGGAGTACTCTACTGTCAAGCTATATCCCCAACTCAATTTCATTGTTTTGAAACAAGTTTTCACTAAGTTACCATGTGTGGCCTCGAATCTATGATCCTCCTGTCTCAGTCTCTCAATTCCTGAAATTACAATTGTTTGCCAACACATTTGGCTATTAATTATTTCTGAAGATATATAATTACATATATAGTTACACTACCTTAGATCTCTAAGGATCTGTCTCTGTTTTCAAACAATTTTTTTTCTCTCTGTACTACAGATTAGATAATACTTATTATCTATGATGAAGCTCACTGTACTTTTTTTCAGATATCTCCAATGTGTTATTAAGTTCTATTTAGTTTTATAAGTTTTAGATTTTGCATTTTTTAGAGATTTTTATTTGTTTTATATTATTTTCATATATCAACTTAGGATTCCTATTTGTTCTTTCATTATGTTTTTTAATTAATTTGCATCAATATTTATAATTTCCTCAGATCATCATCTGAATAGACAATCACTTCTGCATATGAAAGATAATAAGGACCAGGCATGGTTGGGCACCTTTGTAATCCCAGCATTTGGGAGGCTGAGACCGGAGGATCTGGGTTCATGGCCAGCCTCAGTTACCTAGTGAGGCACTCCGCAACTTAGTGAGACCCTGTTTCAAAATAAGCAATAAAAAATAGGGCTGGGAGTGTAGCTCAGAGGTAGAATGCCCCTGAGTTCAATCCCCAGAAGCGCAAAAAAAAAAAAAAAAAAAAAAGAAAAATAACAAGGACCACAACAACTTTGGGCAAGAGGAAATGAATAATAGCATAATCCCCCCCCCCATCTGAAAGAAGCATCACATAACTTAACCCAACTGAATACAGCTCTATGGAAAATGGAGGAACTCTCAAACTCTACAAATGGTCTTCATAGGGACCTCCACCAAGTTAGGTGGTCATCTGGTTCAAGACTATCTGATCCATGACACTGACCTGTTCCTTGTCCCTATCTTGTAAGATGCCTCAATATCAGATGTTGTCTAAGACTATTGGGACTTATGCTTTACACTAATTAAACAAAAGAGAAGAAGTTATCCCTGGGGAAGCTGGACCACCCAAACCTATGAACAGGACCACCCAAAATCTATGAACACAAAAAATTGTCAGTTATCACATGTATATCACAAAAGGAAGAGATGAGATTTTCAAATCAGATGAAAGAAAAGCAAGATTCAGCTATTTTTTTCTATAAAAATTTCATTTTAAGTACTAAAACCAAAATGTTAAAAAGTGAAAGAATAGAAATTCATGTACCAAGCTTATGTTAAACTAAAGAAAACTAGAGAGGCTTAATTAATATCAAAGTAAGTTTGAACAAGAATATTACCATGGATAAATAAAATTACTTCATCATGATGAAAGGAGCAATTTATCAGGAGAAATTGATAACCCTAAAGGTATATACATGTATAATAGGAATTTGAAGTCCATGTAGCATAAACTAAAAGAACTATAAGAAAACATAAATCAATTCACAGTAATAATCAGAGATTTCAACATGTCTATCTTAAAAGTTGATGAAACAGATAAAGATTCAGTAAACATATAGACTGAAACAACACTATCCATCAATTATACTGAAGCAAAATTTATAGAGTGCTTCACATTAAAAGCACATGAATATATTCTATTCTATTCCACACTAGACAATTGCTAAGAAAGACTACTTACTGGGCAATAAATGTGTTGGCAATACATTTAAAATAATTCAAGCCATAAAGTATTTCTGACAATGGAATTAAATCTATAAAAGAAAGATCTCTGAAAAATTGCCTAATATTTGGAAAGCAAACAATACACTTCTAGATGACTAACATGTATTAGTTTGCAAAGGTTGCTGTGTTGTCCTTAGAGAAAGGAGGATAATAAAAAAACAATGTCCTTGAAGCATCCTTCTTCATTCCCAAGAATCTAGCCAAGTTAAGGAAACAATGAGATGGGATCTGGGCCAGAATGTCTAGATAAATATTATCTCAAAGTGTACCAGCTTTCTCTCATACATCTTGGGAATTAGAGAAAGCCAATGCAATCCATAAAAAGCTGCCTTTTTACATACAAACCAAGTTCCTAGGAACATTAGCCACTGAATGAAGCAGAGCAAGCTAAACTAATGATGTCATGCTGCTTCTCTAATCTAGTAACCTAATCTATTAAACCTACCTCCCTATAGTAACTATTATAGAATTGAGGGCACTGTGGAATGGATAAGTGTCACTTGGCCAGCCATCTGCCACTAGACATGGTGTTGAGTGGGATTGACACACTGTTTTCTGGAGTAGCATGGGTGTTACTTGGTGAAGCATGGTGAGGAATCGAGGCACTATATGTCTAGCCTGTTGCTTCTGGACCGCCCTCAAAAGCATTTTTTTTTTAACTAAGATATTTAAAAGTTTAAGCAAGTTTGCAATTCCTTTTTCATGAAATTAAAAATGAAGCAAAAATAATCTATGGCTTTAGGAATCAGTAGTGATTATTTTTGAGGATGAAGAAGAATGTAATTGTTAGTTAACTCATAAAGCATGTTTGTGCGGTAAGGTTTTATTTCTGAACCTCGATAGTGGTTACACAGATGTAGTCATTTTATAGTAATTCCTTGAATTGAATTAATTTTACATGTGTAGCATTTTTTATATATGCCAAACTGTGTTGTTGTTGCAAAATATTTAGACCATATTCAACAACTAGATGGAAACAGTCCTGTGAACCCAGAACTACACAATACCTTAGCTGTTTTCTGGTATGTTTAATAGCAAGTGCCTACATAAAATTCTTTCCTCAATATTTGTAAAAAATCTACACATATGTGTGAATTGAGACAATTTGGTAATAAAACAGACAATAATATTAAGGCCTTTTTTTTCTCAGAAAACCTTGATATTGACTTAATATAAAGGAAAAGGAGAAAAAAAAATAAACAATGTTGCTAGTGTAGTAAGTGGCCAACAGAAGCAACAAAGTCCAGTTAAAGAGTTCTCTAGCTGCCAGGTGTGGCAGCGCATGCTTGTAATCCCAGCATTTGGGAGGCTAAAACCAGAGGATCTGGGCCAGCCTCAGCTATTTAGTGAGGCACTCCACAACTTAGTGAGACTGTTTCAAAATAAAGAACACAAAATAGGGCTGGGGGTATAGCTCAGAGGTAGAATGCCTCTGGGTTCAATCCCCAGGACTGAAAAAAAGAGTTGTCTAGCTGATTGTGTTGGCACACACTTGCACTTCCAACTATTGAGGGCTCAAGACAAGTGCTGACTAACTTAGCGAGACCCCATTTAAATAAATAAAGTAGGACTGGTGGTGTAATTCAGTTTTAGAATGCCACTGGGTTCAATCTCCAGAAACACATGCACAAACACACACACACACACACACACACACACACACACACACATAGACACACACACACACACTCACACACAGAATTGATGTTATTCTAGGAGAGTTCTTTGTGATAGCACAGGAATTAAAAGCAATATTTACCAATAAATCATAGATAATATGCAAATGAATTGGAGAAATTGTAATCTCAAAGCTTTCTCTGGGGAACAATATAGTTTTTCCACATAGCTCATAAGAACATAATAAACTTTGGTGGAAAGACTATTTGTTGACAGAAAATGGCACAATTTGAGCATATGCTCTAAAGATTCATTCAACATAAATGGCAATGACAATAACAGCTATGTGACAATTATTTCTCAAAGTTGTCTTAAAAGGTAGATCCTATTATCTCCATATTACAGATATGGAAGTTATTGCTTAGAGAATTAAATCAACATGACTAAAAGGAAGAAGCCATAATTTTTATCTGGGTCTTTTTGACACTAATAAACTTATTCTGTGATTCCACATATTCCTATCTTCTATTGGAATTTGAAAACTAAGGGTACATATTTGTTTGAAATCAGTATGTATTTTAGTGTGGCTATTTAAATTTTATAAATAACTGTAGAAAATATATTCAGGATTTTATTGTCTTTGAACAAGTTTAAATTAAATGGGAAAGGATCCGAAGTATTTTTTGCATAACTTCTCATGAAAAAATCAGCAGAAAGTAAATTCTTACAAGAATTATTGCATTTAAACTGCTTCCCCTAGGCATAATATGTTTCTATCAAATTTATGTAGTTTCTTGTGTGGGGGGGGGTACTGGGGATGGAATCAAGGGGCCTTCTACCTTCAGACTACACACCCTAGACCTATTTTATTTTTCATTTGGAAACAGAGTCTTACAAAGTTGCTGAGGGTGCCTTCAAACCTATGTACTCCTCAGTACTGAGGTTACAATCATGCACCACTACATCTGGCTATAAATTTATCAAGGTTTTTTTTTTTTTTCATTTCCTATATTTAGATCTGGGTCTCATTTTTAGTATTTAAAGATACTTTCACTATTTGGAGTCAAAAGTTTTGCTTTGGTTTTGAATGATAGACATTAATAACATTAATGTTACACTACTGCCATCTTGTGAGTACTCTAGATTTGTACTATTTCTTTGAATGAGCCATTGCCAAACTGCATAAACTAACAGATTGCATGGACTGGTAAATTACTTCTGAAGATTATCATAAAGACTGCAATATTCAATATTCCTTTGAAAACATGAATCATGCTTAGTTAAGAAAGGCTTAAATAATTTTAGTATGCATTTTACATGGACTCACTCAGGAATTTATCTCAGCACTATAATTTTACTTATTTTTATATATCATACAAAACATGAATTGGCCTAATATAATATATATTACATAAGACTTTTCTGAGCATAATGAACATTTTGAAGAGTAAACATGAAAGATAATTAAGTAATATTTTTATCATTTTTTCTAGTTGCCTTGTAAATATTTAGATGGATCCAATAAAAAATTTATCAGTGGTGATATAAAATTATTTATTTTTGGATAGTGTATTTTTGGTGCTTTAAGGAATGGAGTTCTTTAGGAATCAGTTATGTAAACTGTACATTTAATGTTCCAATACATAATTGGTTTCATGCATGGCTATTAAGAAACAATAATGTAGTATCCTTCCTGATCCATTTAAAAAACATACTAACTCTCTTTAAATATTTGGACTGTAATGAATTAATAAATATTTGTAATTCTAGAGTTCAAAATTTCCAATAATATTTGGTTTAATATACTTCCAGTTTGAATGGAAGATATGTCCTCTACACTTAAGTTTCACAAACTAACATTCTTTACTTAAGAAAGGGTGTGTTGACAAAAGTAGTATACTACTATACATACAAAAGCATACATTAGTATACATTGATATTTACACATTTAGTATACATATAGTATTTATACTAATGTATACTAATATATCCTTAGTATACATAACAGTAAATGAAACAAAAATATGGAAGTTATTTCACATATTTTTAGTATTTGACAATAACAACAATATTTGGTCAGAAGTCCCAAATAATTTTTTAGAATCATTAAGTAATTGCTTATCATGAAGTTAATTATATTAACTTGCACTAACAAAGCATCAGTTTTATTTATGTTATAAATTATTTTATGTAAAAATTAATGATACTTTTGCACATCAGTTTTTACCCATAAATTTTGTTTTGATTCAAATACAAATCTCTTTTTAAAAAATGATATTGATCCATAAATATAATAAAATTAGAGTCTTTAGAATATAAATTTAATTTAGTTTATTATTAAAGAAACAATATTCTTTAAAATAGAGAAAACACTCAGTAATCAAGTACATCTGTTTAGTTGCCTTTTGTAAAAAGAGGAATTAAAAAGTAAAGAAGTGTGGTAAAATATATAATAAAAGGGAAAAGAAAGGTGAGAGAAACAAAGGAGGAAAAATATAGGAATACTTTAAAATTTTAAATTTTAAATGAACAGTAAATTTTAAATGAATGAACAAACCTCATTTCAATACAAATTGGATTGCATTTATGTGTCTCATTAATTCTTAAAATTATTAAGAAAATAAACTGCAACTAAAACACACTCTTGTTTTATAAGGACAATGTTTATTGTTTGTATGTTATTCAGAAAAATACCCTTGAAAACTAGAATTACAGTAAAAGATGCTTGTCTGAGGTAGATTACTATAAATCAGCACTGAACCCAATGACTAATAGAAAAGCAAACTAAGTCGATGACTGGCTACTTTAAATAAGTAGTTTTGAACAAGAGAGAACATAAGACTTAAACAGTTACTATTATTGGAGAAATTAAGAAAATTAAACATCATCCAATTTCCCCTCAGAGAGGTTATCAGGAGTGGTTTTCAATAATATGTCTAAGTGCAGAATTTCCAAAATGCTTTTCATTTTTCCATGTTGTTCATTTAGTTCAGATTTATTTTAATTTTTCTATTAGGGTATGAAAAATAATGAGTGTAGTCTTCTGGCTCTTTTACTGAACAGTCTCAGAATAAGAGCTCCTGGAAAAGGATCACTATAGTTTTGAACATGATTATGAATTCTTTTTTTTTTTTTATTTTCACACAGAAATGTACAAAATGGGTTAATATTTAATTGGTAATATAACATAACATTAAAACACTGGGATTTTTACCTTGAAACATGCAAGAAGCAAACAATACTTGGAAAAAACATCAGAGAATGTATGCATTTGATGGCTGCCCTATAAAATTTATTTTTAATTAAGGGTGAAAACTGGAATTTTTAACCTTTCTTTACTTATGATTGACAATTAAATAGTCTATTCTTTATGTTGTATCAAATATTTATTATATTTCAAATAAATTCTTAAACTGAGTTTTTTTCATTTTCAAATGAAGACACTGAAGGGTTTATGACCATGACATACTTTTTCTTATAAAGTGAATATCTCTGACTTTCATCCATTTTTCTATTGTATTGTTAAAATTAACAGATTATTTGCAAGACAGTCATTTAAGCAAATAGCTTTTTCAATGCAGCCTAACCTCCTTCCCAATTTCCTACTGGTTTGTTTTCACTAATATAAGCAATTTCCAAGGAATTCCATTTATCCGCAGCAATACCTCCATGTTAATAGCCACTTTCTCTAGCCCTTGGATCTGTTTCTCACTATATTAAAAACCCAGGTTGGTGATTTGGCCTCTAAAATTACAGAGAGGGACTAGGAAATACATGGAAGAGTTAATTTATACAAGATGGAGTTTATTCTCATTAAAGTCTTTGAAACTATCTGGAAATATTTGAATTAAGCAAAAGTCCTTCTTAGAGTAAATTACAGAACTTATTACTATTCCTATGATCAAGTAGGCCGATGAGTTTTAACTACGCTCAGCTGCCTGCTAATTTCCTCCAATGACATTTTATCTTATTTTTGCAAAGGGCTTGAAATTACTTCCAGTAATATGTGAGGCTCATCAGTTTCTATTTATATTTCTTTAATATTTAAGCCTGTGATGGGCATCAGTGCACTGAGCCTTCCAGCGACTCTCATTTACATGTTGACTCAACCTGGAATGGCATTTGTGATAATGATCCACAGACCTTTACACTCTTTACAAAACTCCCTAGTAAGACACAGGCATTTGTTTGTTTGGGAGACTGCACTTTATGTTATTTTAATTATTGCTGTACTTTATTGTCTTTTTAATTACTGGAGGGCATATATGTTGAACATGCCATGTTTCTTTATCAAAAACTGAAAGAAAAACATCAAAGTGATTATAATTGTTACTCCAACATTGCAGACATGGATTTATAATATAATTTACTACCTCCATTACGATAAATATTTCTTGATAAATCTTTATGGTCATTGCAACTGCTTCAAACTTATTTTTTGCCAATGTGTTTGATTAAAATGTTTGTACTTAGCCGGGCATGGTGGCGCACGCTTGTAATCCCAGCATGCGGGAGGCTGAGACCAGAGGATCCGGGTTCCTGGCCAGCCTTAGCTACCTAGTGAGGCACTCCACAACTTATCGAGACCCGGTTTTAAAATAAAGAATAAAAAATACGGCTGGGGGTGTATCTCGGAGGTAGAATGCCCCTGAGTTCAATCTCCAGTACCGCAAAAAAAAAAAGTTTGTACTTAAGTAATAAATTATTCTATTTAATTTTAATACTGTGAGAGAGATTGCAGTGATCACAAAGTTAATTGCATAAAATGACAATAAATAAAAATAGTCATTTATTCATAACACACCTAGACTTTTGAAAGATTTTCTATAATGTGATTTTAGTACTAATTACATAGATTAATAAATATATTAGGCTTAAAAATTTTGGATATAATTAATGCAGTAGAGATAAAAAATCTAGAGAAAATAGCAAAATCATGCTCCAAATAAAGTCAAATAAGGTGATTAAATATAAAACTTAGAGCATCAATATTATATTATATTATTGTTCAATATTCTTTTTCACCATAGGAATATAAAGCACATAAAATTATTTCTATTAAGATGCACTCCCAATATTTTTTACCTATAGCACCTCATTTAAATTATATATATATTTGGAAAATAGGATAATTCTCTTTCTCTCTCTCTCTCTCTCTCTCTCTCTCTCTCTCTCTCTCTCTCTCTCTCACACACACACACACACACACACACACACGTGGATTAGGTATCCAGTAACGATAGTATTATAAAGCAATATAGAACATTGAGACATCTGTGCCAATACAAAGTCGTATATTATGGCAAGTGATTGTAGAGACATCAAAGCAAATAGAACAATCTCTTCCCAACACTTGAAAGTCAATATTAAGTTTTACAAAGGCTATTAAAAGTACTCCAAATTAAAATACCAAACAACATTACAATCAGAACACATTTATCACAAGTGTCACTTTCCTTTTCTCTCTGCATACTGAGATTCCTTAAGTAAATGCTGAGATTTTTTAGCTAATTGACACTTTTAGAAGACTACACATTATGGTTCTAACGAATTTTTGACTAATTGAAACATCTACCATTATCATATGCTCTTTTGTACTCTAGTGATTATTCTTTTATGTATATTTGTTTAATGCAACATCACCACTGAAGATTTCTCATAATGCAATTACTCATCCTCTTATTTTAACTAGCCTGCAAATTTATTTTGAAAGTGGATCATTTCTAATATGGTCTTCAGCACCAAACTGTCAAAGCAGACAATGATCTTATATTTGGAGCAAGATTATACTTGTTGAAAATCCTTTTGCCAAACCAGGATTGAGGAAACAGGACTTGAACCTGTGAAACTTTCTACTGCTACTCCATCAGGGAAGAGAAGCCAGGATCAGAGAAATCCTTCTATTCATCTTCATAAAATAAATTTGAGATTCTGGCATTGTATTTTGAGATTCTGTATGGGGAATTGTCATAGAAATAATGTTAGATTAATAGAGAGGAAAAAATGTATTTCATAAATAATATGATATGGAATATTTGCTTCTAATTGAAGAATTTGTCCATTTTGATTTAATTAAGTATTTAGAGTAACTGTTTTTCAGTCTATCATTTTGTTATGTTTTCTATTTGTCCCTTTCTCTTTGTTCATTCTTTCCCATCTCCTTTTCAATCAACCAAGTATTATGTCTTAGACCACTGATCTTCATTTAAGCTATACGTATTTATCTCATTTTTTGTTTTATATTTCTTTTACTTTTACAAATTTGCTTATCTATTTATCTATTCAGTAATCATATCATGGATTAGAATATGCATCCCCCATTGATGAATTTTCCTGGCTTTGTTATCTGAAATATTTTTATCTCACTCATTGTTTAAGGATACTTACTGGATTTACATTATAAGCTGACAACTTTATTAGAATTTTAAATGTTATTTCATTTTCTACTAAGAAGAAAGTAGTAGACATTCTTATATTAATTCTGAGCTGGAATGGAAAGCTAACAGTGCTTTGGACCTGATAATTTCTGCCTCTAAAATGTCAGGAAGACAAGGTTTTAGAAGGATTCCACTGAATACATTAAGAACAGTCAAATAGGCCACAGTAACTTCCTCGTCTCAAGATTTTCAATTTAAACAGATTTCCAAAGCTACTGTTCCCATGAAAGTTATCCTTAGGATTCAAAAATTATAATCTGGATTTTTAAAGAGTGCATTTTTCTGTTTTCCACAGATTAGATAGATAATAGAGCAATTTTGTACTTGAAGACATGTCTGAAATTCTTTCTTGAGGTATTAATCATCACGTCAAACTTTTTTTCACACAGATGTAAGGTTTTTAGGAATAATTATGTGAATCTTTGGTGGTGCACACCTATAATACCAGTATTTGGGAGGCTTCATCCAGAAGATCACAGGTTCAAAGACAGCCTGGAAAACTCAGAGAGACTCTGTCTAAATAAAAGAAAAGGAAAAAAAAAAAAAGGGAAAAGGTCTAGGGTATAGCCAAGTTCAATATATGTGCTACTCAGTTAATAAAGTATGTTTTTATTCTTCCAGATATGTTATTTTATTGAATGCTTATTTTCAAAATACATTGTTAATATTGATAAGAGCTATCTAATGAACAGTTTCATATTCCTGAAATGACTAATTTATTTTCTAGCTGGTCTGTAAAAACTCATTGCACAGTAATAAGTATTTAATAGCAGAAAACCTTGATTTAACCACCATTTATTAGAGGGATATTTTTATATTTCAATTGTTATTATCTACAGATATAGCTATTGGCTCAAGATTATTTTAAAGGTCAGAAGAGCACCATTGTGAAATTACAGGTTAAAGGATAGCCATAAACGTGCTCTAAAATCATTTGAGGTGATTTTGTATGCCAAGAGTATTACCTTTAATGATGTCATATATCAAAGCAGTTTGCTTTTCCAGCCTTTTTAGAAATCTTGCTTTTCCTGAAAATATTTTATGTTTTTTCTAATATTTTCCTTTCTATTTTGCAGAAGTTCAGCCATGCATTAAATAATTAGTGGTATTTAGCAAATTTAACCAGATAGTATATTCTTCCCTATATTGAATTTTGACTGAGTCAGGCTCAGATACTTAATAATATAATTACCATAAGTAATTATCATAATTCTACATTAATCCAGGAGTCAAATAATGGGAATCTTAGTTGGATACTTTAAACTTGGATATTTGAAAAAAATACTAAAAGAAAAAAATTAAAAATATTTAAGAAAGAGAAAAAGAAATGTCAGAGACAATGTGCTATTTTCTTTTACCAGAAAGAACATTTAAAGGATCAAAATTCTTTTGTTTGCAATGTTTTCTTTTGCCAAAAATATAAAAGCATTGGCTATTTATTTAAATATTAAATAGGTATTTGGAAAAGAGAAATTATTCTATGACTTTATGTGCCTAAATTATTATACCCACAAGGAAAACAAGTAGAAACTATAACTGTAGCTAATGACAATATATTAATTACATCAAAATTGCCAAAAGAGTAAATTTCAAATGTTTTCATTGTGAAAAATAGTATGTGAGGTGAAAGATATTTTTGACAGGTTGAGTTAATCATATTACATTATGTACATGAATTATAATATCATATTTTGCCCCATAGGTATGTATAATTTTGTGTCAGTTAAAAATAAACACATTTTCAAAAAAGCAATATTAGAAAAAAAAGAAAGTATGAACCAGGTGTGGTGGCACACTCCTGTAATCTCAGTACTTGGGAGGCTAAGACAGAAAGGTTCGAGGTCAATCTCAGTAACTTAACAAGACTTTGATTCAAAATAAAAAATAACAACAACAAAAGGGTGTAATGTATCTCCAAGGTCAAATCCCCCTCAGTTCAGTTCCCAGTACCAAAAAAACAAAAACAAAAACAAAAAACTATGACAAAATGTTATGCCATTACAAATTAGAATACTCATTTTATCAAAATTTAACACTATATTATATCATATACTAATCTAGTCATGTAAATGACATTGAATAATTCTACACTGTGAATTGAGGCCAGAAAGGATTTCTTTAACTTGTGTATCTCCAGTACACAGCAGGGTAACTTACGTATATTTAATAATTTAAAATATTAAAAATAAAATACTCAGAATATTAATATGCTAAGAAGGAGATACCTATAATGCATTTTATAAATATAATAAAAATAGAAACTTATATTCTCTAGTATTGATGCTTAAAATAACGTCATTTACATTTTTTTATTTTTTCTATTTCTGGATAGAATAATTCGGGGCTTGGTTTTTTCACTTTTTACATCTAAACATTTCTCTAAAACACAGGTTTCCAGTCCTGTACTTGTACTAGAGTCTGCTCATTACAAGGATTCAAATTTAGCTTTTCTGAAATGGACCATAGCATGCTGATCATTGTAATGCTTCTCAGTCGAGTCTGGTGATTAGCATTGAAACAGCTGTTCTAGACTTAAATCATAGTAGTTAGCAAACACTTTGGTTCATATGAATCATTTTCATGTTATTACTATAAGGTAAGTAACAAATTGCTAAGTATAATGCATGGACTAAGCTAGCAAATTCATTTGATAAAATATATGATAAACTGAATCACACACTGCAAAATGTTCTTGAAATATTTGCTTACATACTTCACCTTGACCCCTACAGGATATGCTGCAAATCTGATATATCAAATAAGTAGTATGTTTTCTCTGTTTCCTGACTATTTTATCTTTTATGGAATTATTTTTAAAAGTATTTATGAAGTCTCTTCTATCTTACTGTGAGTATAGGTGTCTATTTGCATGAAACAATATTGGAATGTTTAATTATTTCAAAAATTATAGGAATGCTTCAAAGGAATCCTTTATTACAATATTATGTCTAAAATTATCACATATTGAGATAATAGAAGAAATTTCTTGACAAAGTCTACTCTTCATGGCAAGCTATATCATCAGTTGTCTTGGGGACTTGAACTCAGCTGAGTGCTCTCTTTTTGTCCATTTACAAAATTGGCAAATTAGTATGTGCAAGCTTTTCTCACAACTCTGTAATTTGGGCATCTTCCTCTTAAATATAACATTTTTAAAGAACTCTGATATTTATACATATTTACTACATCTCACACACTTTATATTATATTTATTTTAGCCTTGAACTTTTGGCAAACATACAGTTTTTTGTTTTTGTTTTTGATTTTTTTTTTTCTGGCCACTGTCATAAGGACTTGATTTGGCATAATCTCTGTATTTCTAGAGGTGTTCTATACCATTCTCTCCTTTGCCACACTAACCACATCCGTATTATATCCCTATTCTTTGTCCAAATATATACACACTCCTATGTTCTAAGATTTTCTATCTGTCTGTCTCCCCAGTCATATTAAATAGTACTCAATATGATAGTAAAATTAGACATTGCAATATAAAAAGGTAAATATATATACATATTTTATGTAACTGTTTTTTTTTGTTCTGTTTGTATGTGTACATGTGAATATATGGTTATGTTGTATGTTTTTGTGTCAATAGAATGACTCATGTAAGTTCTGAATAAATTAGTAAGTCAAGACATCCTGGCTCAGCCATAAATAGCCTAGCTTTCAGGTTTTATAAATACAGCTTTACTTTGCTCATAATAAACAGGGCTTATTTACTATTTAATAGACTAGTAAAATTATAAGTCAAAAGTATAGATTATGCTTGAATATATTTTAGTAAATTTTAAATTAGGGAACAAATTAGAGAATCTTTTAATATTTATAAATAACAACACTAGTAAACAATATGTGGTAGACTACCTTAATTATTTTTCTTTCAATAGATTTTGGTCAGGAATGTTCTTGTACTTTTCAGTAGATAAGAAAAAGAATTATCTAGTATCATATTTCATTTCTATTCCATAAGAACTTGATTTTCATATTGATTCAAAACATTTTTGGCCAATTCCAGTTTTTCTCTCCATTGATGATTAATGATGTCCAAAATATAATTAATCTTCTTATCCAATCTATATGCACAATATCAAATTTTATCAAGCTTTGTCATTGTCCAATAACCTGTGCTCAGAATTTAGACATCAAAACTCAATATACACTTGGATAATATGAATTATATTCTCTAGCTAAGTTCAACCATTTCCTTATCATTTTCAGCTAACTTGGACCAAAATCCAGCACAAAATGGCTTACAAATAAAATAAAGTATAATCTGACATAAAGAAGGTAGAGTTAGTTCAGCATCTCAGTGATAGACTCCCATTCCCAGACTACTACAACCACTTCATGCTACCAGACTCAGTATATAAGTGTCCTAATTCAGAGTTGCACAAATGGCTATGGTATTTCCAAGTGTCACTTAGAAAAATTTCAAGGACATACACAAAAGAAGAAGCCATTTCTGTGTGTCTCTATTTATAAGTGTAGAAAATGTTTTCTTTTAGCAGCTCACCACTCCAAAATCCTCATTCTAGTCTTTTTAGCAAGAACTATTATATGTCAGTGTCATGGGTCAAGGATGGCACTTCTGTAACTAGACAAAAATTCATCTCTTAGTCTGAGGTGGTGGCGTACAACTATAATCCCTGTACTTGAAAGGCTGATATAAGGAGGATCTCAAGTTTGAGGCCAGCCTCAGTAATTTAGCAAGACCCTGTTTTAAAATACAAAATAAAAAGTACTTGGAGTGTAGCTCAGAGGTAGAATGTCTCTGAGTTCAATTGCCTGTACAAAAAAAAAAAGAAAAGAAATGTGACGGTTGAGTAGAAAACAATCATATCTACCTTCCATCTCTGAGTCAGTTTTACTTTCACCCACTTCTGTGAATTAACTTTGTCCATCCATAGAGACATTCAAAACCTTAGTTTTTACTAGTGGAAACTCAGTTGATCTTTCAGAACAACATTGTAATACCATCATAACCTTTGTTCATAAATTATCTCTTGAACATTCTTAAGTTACTTACACACTAAATTAAAGACATGATCTTCTCTTAAGTCTATAAATTGAGAAAGATGTAAAAATTTGTATCTCATGATACTTAACCTCATGGACTAAAAGGATTATAAATTAATATTATCTTTGTCCCCACTTCTATGTATCATTTCAGTATAGACCTAATCATATTTTTCTTTGACATGATTTTTTACCCTTTTTTCATTGTCTATATTCTCTACAAGAGTCTCTATGTTCATTGCTTTACACCTTATTATTCGAACTAATTTCTAAATAAGTTCCCTATTCCTAGGTTGGTCTTATCTATTCTAGATTGTGTAATTTGTCTCTTGGCTCTTTTTTAAACAGTGCATACATCTAATAATGCTCTTATTGAACATTTTTTGTTGTGTGCCTGGTATTATGATATATTCTAATAATTGTGCACAAAACTAGACTAGACATGTTTAGTCCCTTCATTCAAGGGATTAAGGGACTGATGTAAAATAAAAAATAAGAGATATTTAACATGAAGTCATATTACTAAAAAAAATTAACATTAAAGTATGGTGACTGCTTAGAGAAGAAAATAATATTTGAAAATATTCTTCCCACTGTCTAAATAATTGCTTCAGAGAGATTCTAAAGCTGTTCTTACTTAACCATTTCGTAAGGAATATGACTAGAGACCCAGACTTTTGATTAAGTTGTTTCTCTCATGGTACTGCAAAGTCTCTTACCTTCTTGCTTTTCATTGCGCTCACTTGGAAAGTGTTCTTGCTTCAATACCACTTTTCTACAGATAAAACCTAACTTTCTTGGTCATTCTCTTAGTTGTTATGAAGTTTCTGCTATTATAGCACTGATACCCTGTACTATGCAACTGAACACACTATATAAAACAATAACACTTTATATATTTCATTTTTATATGTCCAGTCCTAAATTGACATTAGCAATCTTCTTAAACAGCATGATATTATATATATATTCTGTTACTTCACTGTTGAACATATAGTATATAGTCATTAAATTTCTCCTAAAGTTAAACTGGAAACTTTACGATATTATGGGAAGGACTCAAATAAAAGCTACATTAGCACTTGTTGAGACTAGTATTCATCGAATACTGACATAATATTGAAACCAGTAAGCTATAGATCACATTCCGCCAGCATATAACACAGACAATTTTAAATATTTGAAAATTTGATGGACTCTATATTACTGGAAATTTCAGCAAACCTTTTTGTCACATTATTTGCCATTTTTTTCCAGAAGATATGGCCACTATGGCCATGACTTACAATAATTGTCTGTCACTTGGTAAATGGTGCTACAGAAAGAGAACTTATTTACTTTTCTTTCTTTCTTCTTCTTTTTTTTTTTTTTGTGGTACTGGGGATTGAACTCTACAATGTCACCTTAATAGCTGGGCCTTGAGCAAGGACTCGGTCCTGCTGGATCCCTACAAGGTAGACGATTCCAAAAGAAGGAATATGTAGCATTTCCCACTTTGCATTATTATATTCTGGAAGTTTGGGGTGCATTGGATTTTGCTTTCACATTAATTGAAACACAAGATGGATTATGATTATGATTCCCAATTTTAGCTGAAAAAGACAATGTCTTCAGCTTGCCTCAGAGATATTCATTAACCTTTTACAAACATCAGGAATTGGACTTTGCAAGTGTAGCTACTAAGCCAAAGAAAGTCAGGTATACTATTTTATCCATGAGTAAAGAAAGCTTTAAGACAGAGAGTTTGCCCACTTCCCCCTTTCTGGTCTCTTTGGAATCTTTGGAACCCCCCCTCTTGTCTTCACCACACATTAACTACTCTCTAGCTTCTTGACAGGAGCTGAGCAAATAGTGAGGATTTAATCTAATGAATAGAGTTTCTTCTTTGTCGTTAACCTTTAACACTGTTTTTGTATTAAAAGAATTTTTATATAGGTATTGTATTCTGGAATCTTTGCTGTTTTCTTAATCCCATCAAATACCATGGGAAATAGCTTTTCTAGTTAAAAGATGTACCTACTCAACTTTTAGGAAAAACAAGTCTGTAAAAATTTCTGTTCTGTATAACTTATTGTAAAAGATAGTATAAGAAATGGTGACTGACATGAATTAAAGAGATGCGCTTTAACTCTGCTGGCGGTGTGAGCATATTCTCATGACCTCGTCTGGAATCCCCACCTATGGATGGCCCTCAACAGAACCCAGGGACATTCTATCTCTGAGCTACACCCCAAGTCCTATTTTTTATTCTTTATTTTGAAACAAGGTCTCACTAAGTTGTGGAGGGCCTCACTAAGTAGCTGAGGCTGGCCAGGAATTCAGAGCCTCGGTTTCATCCTCCCAAGTACTGGAATTACAAGCATGCACCACCACGCCCAGCTTAAGAGAACTTATTTTCTAAATGAGAAAGATCTTTAATGTATGTAATTTACATATTATAAAAACTGTCATTTGAACTTCTGTTAATTAATTAAATTCAATATTTCTATACATTCTGAAATATCTTGTTTTAAATAAAATATTTTTATAATTCACTACTCAGTTGCTACTTTTTTGTATTATCTACTGATGATTTTTCTTCATCCATATGTCTAGAAATAGTCAAAAATTTTATTTTCAATATGCATTTTTAAATTTTTCTTCAGTTGTATTCAATTCTGATTCAGATTTTAGATGCTAATTCCCATATAATAAATATTTTTATAATCATATGCTTCCAGTATTGTAACAAAAATTAAATCAATGGTTCTCACTGTTGTCTGTATCAATAGCTTCCATAGGTTGTCTTGATTTTCTAGTCTCCTTTTTTTTTCCTTCTCAGAGTGACAATAAACTCAGTTATATATCTAATATATTTATTTAAGCTCTTTTATTTGTATCAGGCTTATTATTCTATTTCATTTTATGGCAGTATCTTTCTCTAATATTTCGACTCAGGTAAAATAAGATTTTAAATATATATATATATATATATATATATATATATATATATATATATACATTTATATATATTCTGATATTTTAAGTATTAAAATTTATCAGGTGTTTTTATAGGCAGTAAGTATGCAAGTGCTTTCTATAGTTAGAACACATGCTTATCCAGTCTTTAAAAGCACTGCGATTGCCCACTACTGAACTTGTACCTGTTATGTTACAGAGCACAGTAGCTAGTGAGTTATGAAGTAAAGACATGCTCTTTTCTCTACATACCAATTACATAATGGTAGAAGAGAAGGGTAACAACAACAAAACCATTCACTTTAAAAGATGAATATATAACACAAAGCAATAATGTATCCATAGGGAATATGAGGTTCTGCTCCATTCTCCTCCCCGGGTTCTGCTTCCAAGGTGTTCCTGTTATAGCTATTGTCTCAATAACAATTGATTCTAGTATCAGTAGGGGTTCTTTTCTTTTCCACCATAACATTCAGTCACTGCTTCTAAGGAATGAATTTGAAAATTAGTCATCATTCCATCTTTTTTCAGGTCATTATTTATTTTAGATGGCATCCTGTCTGCAGAAATGTGGAGGTCAAGAAATCTCAATTTGTTAAAGTTTGAGATGGAGATGATTTACCAATATTTGTCTCAAACAAATTATGAGTATTGTATGATGCTTTGCAGTCAATTACATGAACAAATAGTGCAATATATACTTCATATAAAACTTTCCTTTTAAAAATGACTAGGATATTTTCAGTAAAACAGGCTTCTGTAGGATAATGATTGTAGACTTTCTGGGTACCATTATTTTTTCAGAAGAAAAAATTAACATACATAATTTTGAGCTTTTGAATATTTAAATGGTTAATTTGGTATTTATTCTCAGGCTATATTTACTGTCTGACCTTAAATTTGGCCTTTTACCTAAATCTGTGTTGTAATGACCACACTTCTGATTTGATGACAATTACCTTCATTTATACAGTTTATGAATTCTCTATATTCACTTTAAATTATACTGACAATTGATCTCATCTCTTTCTTCTAGTATTTTATCAAATACAATTATAAGCCACCAACTAGACTTTAGTATTCTACCACAATTTTTTTCTCATTCTTGAAATCTTATTAAGTAGATTTATTCCTCTTGCAAGTTATTGTACATGACAGTCTTAGCAAATATTTTGTCACTACATAACATAAAGAAGCATTTTTCCAAATTTCTATAACAGTTTTCTTGCTGACTACCACTGGGTTTTAAAACCAGTGATATTCGTTAGAGCAATACCATGTACATTCATGACAACTTACACAAAGTCAGTTATCTTCACAGAAAGGCTGTTTAACCAACCACTCAGAAACTTAGGGGTAGAAAAACAAGTAAAAACACATTTTTGCTCATGCATTTTTTATTCAGCTGCTTAAAACTTCAATTTGTTATTTTTCACCAATCTGTGGATTATTTGAGCTATTTCTCAGTGGGGTTTGTTTGGGCACAGTCATACTGTTAGATAAGCTGAATGCTAGGATTAGTGGGAATAGTTAGAACAACTGGGTTTGTCATTTTTCCTAGAGTTCTCTGGCATATGACAAATTTAGGACAGCATTCCATGATACCAAAGTGGAAGCTTCAAGACTCCACCAGGATGAGTTTGATCACTTTTGCTTCCCTTTATTTATCAAGATACATAAAAAGGGCACACACTTTGAGAAGAGTAAATAGATCTTGATATTGTATAGGCATTGGCTAAAGAATATTTCAAAAAAAGGTGGAAAAGACTGATTATCTCATGTTTAATAGCAATCTGCTAAAGTTATTCTTGTCATTTTGTATTTATTTCCAACTGCATTCCATTATGATCTCATCAATTTCATAACACAGACACACACACATACCACATATGCACAAATATCTCCTGACTCTAAGTGTTGGTATTGTAATTAAATTATCAATTGGAAGTAATAATTGATTTTACGATGCCAGTCTATTCGCAAATATTTGTCCCAACTTTAGGGAAAATAGATAAATAAATTTATGGATTTAAGTAAACATTAGAAATCTTGCAAAGGAAGAATATATTTAACAAAATATTTACTAGACCTCTTTACTGAACATTACAAACAATAATGCAGGGAGTTTAAAAATGACCTAAAAGTATGAGAAGCTCTCTCATGTTCATGAATTGTGGAAATAATGTTTAAATAAGTCAATGAATCATCAATTGATAGATTTAATGCTATGCCAACAAATATAACAGAAGACAGTTCTGAATTATTCCTTCATTAGATTTTGATAAATTACTTTATTGAAAGCATTTGACCTTATTGTTATTGTTAGCATTCCAAAAGTGTTATGGAATCCTGCAGCATATCCTCTTGTTACAATTTAGTTGACTGCAGATACTTGACCTCTTTTGCACTCCTGATATTTTTTTTTTCTGTGTGTCTTTATCTATTTCTCCTATTTTTCTCTGTCTCCTTAAATCAGTTCGGCCACCTACTTAGTTATTGCATCAAACTTTTCAAGTGGTAAACTTTGACTTTGCCAATTTTTTTATTGTATGCTTATTTTCTACTTCATTGATTTCTGCTCGTACCATTAACCTTAGTTTGCTTTTCTTCCCACATTGCTTAGCTCTTCTCTTTGTTTTTTTTTTTGTTTTTAGCCTATTGATCTAAATGTTTTATAGTCTTTCATTTTCTCTGAGATACACTCAATGTTTAAAATATCCTTTTAGGAACTTCTTTATTTTAATATCAAAAGTTGTGCTTCAGCATCCATTTATTACCTTTCACTAAAAATACTTTTGAATTTTTGATTATATTTCTTTTGGGAACTGTAAGTAGTTTAGAAATATGCTCTTATTGGCAAGGGCTTGGAGACTTGGGTAGTTAAAAATTCAAATGTTATAAATTTGTAGCTTTAATCTGCTGTTCATACTCTAAATTATTTCATTCATTTGACATATATTCAGGAATTTTAATGGTTCAATATGTAGTTTGCTTTGAAAAACATTCCATGCCATTCTTAAATTTGGTCATTGTTGTGTATATGATAATGTGTATCAATTAGACCCACTTCCTAAATTTACTAATTCACTTTATTCTTATTTTATTTTTATTGGTTTTTATTTTAATTTTTATCTGATTCTTTGGGCATCTATTGAGAATAAAGTCTCCTGCCATAATTGTGAATTATCCTAATTTATGTTACTCTCAATTGTTTCCTTTTTATTATGTGTTAGAGCTATGTTATTGCTTAAAAGACATTTAACCTGTTCTCAAAATGAATTTGTAGTGTATAAATAATGTAGTGTATAAGTAATGCTATGCATTTTTAAAATCCATAAAATTTTAGAGCATTAAAAGCAAACCTTCATATACGTAAATTTAAAAAATCAACCAATAGGTCAAAAAGTCTCAAAATGGAATGCTGGCTGTGAGAAAAGGAATATAACTGCATTAAAATACATGACATTACCTCACTGAAGGGGGCAGGGAAGAAGGTGCTGACCTAAGCATTTGTGCAAAACCTGTTTTGACTGGAAACTGTAATTCAAGAATGTTATATATAAGCAATGTAATTTGGGGAGATTTGCATCATGAGAATATGACCCAAAACTCAAATTCCTCTGTAAATTCTAGATTCAACGAATTTGTAAATGAATGGCAAATATTATAAAGAAGGTTTTTCATTTTCAGAGAAAAGGTTGCACATAAGCAAAGAAGGGATGCATAGTGAGTTATGTGGTATAAGGGACATAGCACAGACCATGCATAGCTTAATCTAGATTTATAGATAGACGTATAGATGTGTAGGTGTATATGTATTAATGATTGTGCATGTGTATGTGTGTGTGTGTGTGTGTGTGTGTGTGTGTGTAAGTAACCTGACTCTCAATAATTGCCATTCATTTAGTGTACTCTGTCCAAAACAGAGGGCTCGATGAAGTAACGCTGCATTCACAAAAGCACACCTAGCACCCAGATCGTGGATTCTTTTTAATTAATATGCAATAATTTTTCATATTTATGGGGTACAGTATATTATTTGAACATTTACTATTATGTACTGATAAAATCAGGCTAATCAGTGTTTTCATCTCTGAAATGAAAAAGATGCCAAACACAGGTAGAAGGAATATGTTTTAGTGTTCCACAGCACAATGTGGTGACTATGGGCTGCATCTTGGATTGTAGTACCATTCCCCAGTGAAACGAGCTGGAGCTCCTTATAAAAATAGCTAATTATAGAAGTGGGGCAAGAGATTTTTAAAAAAATTAGCCTTTGTGATTGTAGTGCCTTAGAAAGGAAAGTCACAGGAACTAAGCTAAATTGAAAATGTTCCCAGTGACAAAAACCAGGACAATCTGAGAAACAAGTAATATAGTATTGTATTTTAACTGAAAGTATACACATGTATTATTGACTTCATACTGATATAAATAAATGCATTTAGGAATAAAGACAGATCTCTTACCTAGAAGAATTCCAAGTAACTTATATGGAAACTCCAGACTCACAGAGGCAGAGCTCAGCTCCACTTTTCACTCTAGGTGTGGGCTGGGTATACTGATTTGCTTTCAGTGGGCAAAGTGTGAAGCTTAAATTGCCTTTAGTGATCCACTGGTGTGCAATAGAGATAAAGATGCATTAGTTTTTGTCCCCTTATTTGTAATGGGTGAGGATAGCACTTTGGCTTAATTCTAGAAAGGCAGACTGTGAATCATAGCTTTTAACCTGCATGCAATGTTGCTCTCTTCACTTTTTTAACCCACAAGACTTTTGGTTTCATAAATACTTCCTATTCTCCCTACCTTTTGACTTCATTCTCAATCGTTTTCTTCTTTCCTACTCTCATGAGGTAGATTCTGTTCAACTGTCCCAATTTTCTCCAGGTTAGAAGTTCTCATTTCCTAAGCCTCCAATTCCCAAGAAGAGTTGGCAGGTACAGCTCTGAGGTCAGTTCTTCTCCAAAAACTGCATTAAAAGAATAGGTTAAGCTCGGTGTGGTAGTGCATCTTTGTAATCTCACTACATGGGAGACTAAAAAAGGAGGACTGCAAGTTTGAGGAAAGCCTCAGCAAATAGACTCTCATTCACCTAGTGAGACCCTGTTTCAAAATAAAAATAAAACAGTAACATGTGCATGTATACCTCTACCTCTATCATCCTGTACCTCATCAAGATGTATGGTTACAATGCACCAATAAATTAAAAAATAAAATAAAATAGGGCTGGGAGTGTAGCTCAGAGGTAGAATGTCCCTGGGTTCACTTCCCAGTGCTTGCCCCCCACACTTACAAAGAATAGATAATTTCTGGGTGTGGTGGCATGTGCTTATAATCTCAGTTCTTGGGAGGCAGAGTCTGGAGGATTTAAGGCTCAGGGCAGCTCTAGTAATTTAAAAAGACTCAGCAATTTATCAAAACACCATTGCAAAACAAAAATAAAATAGGGCTGGTGTTGTATCTTGGAGGTCAACTAATCCTGAGTTTAACCTTCAACTTAAAAAAAATACAGATTCTGAAGTATAGGCATACAAGTTATTCTTGCTGAGGTGACTTTCAGGATATATCTTTATTTATTTATTTATTTATTTATTTATTTTTCTTTATTTATTTTTTAGCATGGATTTTTATACATTTCTTGGGTACAACAGGGTTAATCACACATTTTTGTTGGGTACAAGCTAGTACAGGTAAAGACATCCATGCACATATTTCTCATTAACCCTTCCCCAATTCCCACCCACCCTCCCCCTATCTCCAGGTCAGTTTAGTGATTGACTTTGATGTGATCTTGTAAGTAC
>PVLC010011868.1:0-45895 GCA_004027655.1 Graphiurus murinus
CGGTACTGGGAATTGAACTCAGGGGCATTCTACCTCCGAGCTACACCCCCAGCCCTATTTTTTATTCTTTATTTTGAAACCGGGTCTCACTAAGTTGCGGAGTGCCTCACTAGGTAGCTGAGGCTGGCCGCGAACCCGGATCCTCCGGTCTCAGCCTCCCGAATGCTGGGATTACAAGCGTGCGCCACCACGCCCGGCTAACATTTTAGCTCTTTGTGATGTAAAAGCTCTTCCACTTTGTTACACATTTAATAGTAATTAACGAGAGAATCTGCTGTGGGTAAATGGACCTAAATGAACAAAATCAAGATAATTTCTTCAACTTCTAACAATTTCAAATCGCTATTAAGCCGGGTGTGGTGTTACATGCCTGTAATCCCAGTACTTGGGAGGCTAAGACAAGAGGATCACAGGTTCAAGGCCAGCCTTAGCAATACAGTGAGACTCTCAGCAACCGAGTGAGACCCTGTTTCAAAATAAAGAATAAAAAATAGGACTGGAGGTGTAGCTCAGAGTTAGAATGCCCCTGGGTTCAATCCCTAGTACCACAAACAAACAAACAAGCAAAACAAAACAAAACAAAATTATAAAAGGCTGGGGGTATACTCAGAGGTAGAATGCCCCTTGGTTCAATCCCCAGTACTACAATAAATAAATAAATAAATAAATTAATTAATTAACCATTAAGTCATGCATGGTGGTGTACATCTGTAATCCCAGTACTTGGGAGACTGAGACAGGAGGATTACAGGTTCGAGGACAGTCTCAGCCACTTAACGAGGCCCTCAACAACTTAGTGAGACCTTGTTTCAAAATAAATATAAAATGGGGCTGGAGTTGTAGCTCAGAGAGTAGAATGCCTATGGGTTCAATCCCTAGTACTGAAAAAACATAAAATTAAAATCTCTATTAACCAATCTGTTAAGTAGCATTGGTGAAAAAGGCAAGCAAACTTGATACTTTCTTGGTGACAGAGACACGACACGGGTACCTTGAAAAGTGACTTTCCCTGCTGCAGGCTATCTGGGGTGTCAGAGTGGGGGGCCCGCAGCAGGCACTGCCAGTGGGTTCCTGGGCAACACCAGCTCTCCTCCATGCCAAACCACTCTGCTCCTTCATTTGAACTGATTTTAGTATTCCGGTCGAGCAGTCTGGGGTCAGTGGGTTCCAGAGACTGTAAGTCTCATTGTCCAGGGATGGGCTAAGATACTGAGGAAACTGTTTTTGTTTGCTATGTGTGGGTATGTGTGCTTCGGATTGAACACTTGAAACCATTCTGAAAAGGCATCTTTAAAAATAACCATTTGTAGTTTTTTTTTCTTTTAAATTATTGTACTTTAAGTTGAGAGAGATAACTTCTGATAATGCCTCTCCACTTATAATTTTATAAAGTTCGAAGTTACTCTTAAAAGTACTTTAAATAGCCAGGCATGGTGGTGCAAGCCTCTTATCCCAGTACTTGGGAGGCTGAGACGGGAGGATCACAAGTTCAAGACCAGTGTGCAGTAATTTAGTGAGACCCTGTCTTAAAATAAAAAAATAAACTGGGTGAGATGTTGCATGCCTGTAATCCTAGGGTTTGGGAGGCTGAGACCAAAAGATCACACCAACCTGGCAAGGCCCTCAGCAGTTTAGTGAGACCCTGTTTCAAAAATCAAATGCAGAAGAAGTCATATTGAAGGAATAGAAGGATAACAACAAAAAGCTTCATGGCAAAAGAAGCAAAATGGCAGAAGCCAGATCTCAGTAATAGAATACATATACTATATGCTTACCATATGATAATTATTGCATACATTAATGCAACTACAATGTATTAAATAATATAGCTTTTAAATATAAATGGATTAAACTCACACATTTAAAAAACAGAGACTAGCTGTGAAATTATTTCATGTGATATTGCAATGGTAGGCACATGTCTTTATTCATCTGTCAAACCCATAGAGTGTACAACAGAGAGAGTGAACCTCGCTGTGCTAAGAGAGTTCAAGATGCAAATAATGGTAGAAACTGCAGGGCTGGGAGAGAGGGAGGACTGAGTATAACTGGGAAAACTGTGCTTGCCACTCAAGTTTTCTATAAACCTAAAATTCCTCTAAAGTTTAAGTCCACAAAGTAAAAAGATGAACTCTAGATCTAGAAGACTACATTTCTGTGGATCATTTCTATAGTTTCTCACTTTAGATCCAAGTACACAAGTTGAAAGTGAAAGAATACATTGGCCAAAGGAAGCTTTGTGTCAAAAATTGTTACTTGGCTAGGTGTGGTGGTGCACACCTGTAATCCCAATACCTGGGAAGCTGAGATGGAGGATCACAGGTTTGAGGCCAGTGCCTGGTAACTGTTTCAAAATAAAAAAAAATAAAAAGGGCTGGGGTGTAACTCAGAGGTACACTGCCCCTGGGTTCAGTCCCCAATACCACACGCGTGCGTGCGCGCACACACACACACACACACACACAAAAAAAAAAAAAAAAAAAAAAAAAAAAAAAAAAAAAAAAAAAAAAAAAAAAAAAAAAAAAAAAAAAAAAAAAAAAAAAAAAAAGAAAGAAAGAAAAGAGAAGGAAAAAAAATTGTTACCCATTTACTGACAGAAGGAGACCTCGCACCTGTGGATCCAAACTGACTCAAGGGAGACTCAGACACGAATTGTGTCCCTTCTGATAAACATGACATGACTTTGGTCTGCCAATCTGAATAACGGACTCAAGGAAGACTTACACCTGAACTGCATCCCTTCTGATGGCACACCCGCATGACCCTGAAGAACTAACTCTTAAAAAGCACTTGATTTCCTTTGGTCGGGGAGAATCCAGGGCTGGTTCCCAAACGCGTATGTTCACTGGTCTCTCTCATTTGCTAGCAAATCAATACATTTCTTTTCCCTTCTTCCCAAAGGCCAGTCCCAATTTTTTGATTTGGCAAATTAGGGCAAGCACCGGGATTCGATAACGGTAGGTGTATCCCAACCAAGCCACTTGTGTTGGTGAGGGTTTGGAGCAATGGGAATCCTTGTACATTACTGGTGAGAATGTAAGATTGTTTCGCCACTATAGAAAACATTTTGGTGGCGCCTCAGTAAGTTAAATATATAAAATTATCACATGACACAGTAAGTCTCCCCCTAGATATATATCCAAAGGAATTGAAGACTAGTACTTAAATAACTGTATATACATATTCATAGCAGTGTTGTACACAATAACCAAAAGGGAGACGCATACAAATGAGCATCAAAGCCAAGCACGGTGGCACACACTTGTAATCCCAGTACTTGGGAGCCTGAGATGGGAGGGGTACAGATTTGAGATTTCTTTTCCCTTCTTCCCAAATTTAGTGAGACCCTATTTCAAAAGAAAAAATAAAATAGGATTGAGGGTATAACTTGGAGGCACAACACCCTTGGGTTCAGTCCCCAGCAAAACACACACACACACACACACACACACACACACACACACGCATCAAAAAATGAATGGGTAAATGTAAATTATTCAGCCACCAGAAAGATCGACGTTCTCATCTCTGCTACACCATAGATGAGCTTTGAAAATCTATGCTAAATGGAAGAAGCCAAACATGAAGGTCCATATGTAACATGATTGCATTGACATGAAATACCTGAAGCGTATTAATAGATAAGGAAGAAACCAGCTTGGTGGTTGCCAGGGCTTTGAGGGAGAGGGAAATGAGGAACGACTTCTCGGTGGGTGTGGCTTTATTTTGATGTGATGAAAACGTTGGAACCAGGGAAAGGTGGTTGTTACACAACATTGTTAATGTCCCAAATGCCACTGTCTGGTTGACTCTGGTCATGTTACATGAATTTCACCTGAGTGTGTGTGTGTGTGTGTGTGTGTGTGTGTGTGTGTGTGAGAGAGAGAGAGAGAGAGAGAGGGGGAGAAGGGGGGGGAGAGAGAGAGAGACTGAGGATTGAACTCGGGTTGTGTTCTACTTCTAAGCTACACTCCCAGCCCTATTTTACTTTTTATTTTGAAACAGGGTATCACTAAATTGCCAAGGGTCTCTCTAAATTGTCAAGGCTAGTCTCGAACCTGCAATCCTCCTGCTATCCACACCTGTCTCAAAACCAGCTTTTATTACGTGCCACACACTCTTGTAAGTACTTTATCTGTGTTATCTCATAATTACTTTAATGATCCTTTGAGGTAATAATTCCATTATCAGTTCCAATTTACAGATAAGGAAAATAGGGCCAAGTGTGATGGCACATGGCTGTAATCCCAGTACTTGGGAGGCTGAGATTGGAGGCTTGCATATTCGAGGCCAGCTACAGCAACTTATTGAGATCCTATTTCTTTTTTTAATTTTAATTTAATTTTATTTTTTATTGGTGCATTATAATCATACATCTTTGTTAGGGAGATCCTATTTCAAAATAAAAAATAAAGTGAACTAGGGATATAGTTCAAAGGTAGAATGCCCCTGAGTTTAACCCCCAGTACTCAAAAAAACAAAAACCGACTTGGTAAGAGGTTAAGTAACATCTCAGATTATACACAATGATAGAGCCTGGATCCTAACCTATTTCTATCTGTCTTTAATAATTTTAATGTGTCTCTTAAACATCAGGGAAGAATCTGTGTTTATTTTCTCACATTGGAAAGCCCCCAAGTTGAACAATCCTTAGCTAACACCTTAAGAGATAGGAGGCTCTGCTCTGGTTTACAATTGTAACTCCCTGAAGAAATTTAATCTAGGCCTTCTATAGCACCAGCATTACTTGGTCTACTTTCTTTATTGGAATCTTCTTAAAGCGTGACTTTGCTAAATGTCGTTCCAACTTATTTTCAACAGAGCTATAAGCCACTGTGCTCTGTTGTGCCTACCTCCTTCTCAGGAAAAGACGCCCTTCTCATCCAAGGAAGACAAATGATAAGTAAAATAGTTCCAAGGCTCAGAAAAGTGCTACAGAATGACTTCTGTAAGAAAATAGACCAAAATGGCTGGGTGTGCTGGTGTACTCTTATAATCCCACTACTTGGGAGGCTGAGATAGGAGGATCACAGGTTCAAGACCAGCCTCAGCAATTTAGCGAGGTCCTCAGCTAAATTAATGAGAACCTGTTTTGAATAAACAGTAAAATAGGGTGGGTTACGGGCGTGGTGTAGCTTGGAGGTAGAACTCCTCTGGGCTCAATCCCCAATAACACACACACACACACACACACACACACACACACACAAATAAACCAAAATGATTCAAATTCTCTGGTCTGGATAAATGAGACCTGAAGTACACTGTGGAAATGTGCAATGGTTGTAGACCAAGAAGGGCAAGGGCAAGGTAGATCCTGTCTTGATCCCCGTAGCAGGTTGAACAGTGATGTCCAAGTCCTAACTCTTCACCTGTGAATGTGACCTGATTTGGAAATAGGGGTTTTGTGGATGTAATTTTGCTAAAGATCTAGAGAAAAGGCTTCAAAAAGGGTCCTAAGTCCAATGACTGGTGTCCTTATAAGAGAAGGGGGACAGAGACACAGAGAGAAGGCATGTGACAATAGAGACAGAGATCGGAATGATGCTGTGCCTACAGATCAGGAACATCAAGGATTGCAGGAAGGTGTGGATGAGTTGCTCCCAGTCTCCAGAAGCCACGGACTCTGTCAACACCTTGATTTCAAACTTGTGACCTCCAGAACTTTGAAGGAAATTCCTTTCCCCTTTGTTTCTTTCTTTCTCTTCCTCCCTCCCTCCCTCCCTCCCTTCCTTCCTTCCTTCCTTCCTTCCTTCCTTCCTTCCTTCCTTCTTTCTCACGTGTGTGTGTGTGTGTGTGTGTGTGTGTGTGTGTGTGTGTGTTTCTAAGGACTGAACCCAAGAGCATTCTACCTCCAAGCTACACCCCCAGCCCTATTTTATTTTTTTTATTTTGAAAAAGGGTCTCACTAAGTTGCTGAGGGCCTCACTAAGTTGCTGAGGCTTTCTGTGAACCTGTGATCCTCCTGTTTCAGCCTCCCAGGTGTTGGTATTACAAGCATGCACCACCAAGCCTGGTGAGGGAAATCAACTCTGTTGTCTTAAGTTGGTACAGCATGCCCCCTGACCTGCAGTTTTGCCCTCCAGAGTTCCAGTTCCGTCAAATGCATTGCCAACTGTGGTTCAACAATATTATATGGAAAATTCCAGAAAGTGACAATTCTTAAGTTTCAAATCACACCCCATTCTGAGTAACAAGATGAAATCTCCAACCATCCTATTCAATCCTGCCCAGGAAGTGAGTCATCCCTTTGTCCAGGATATTCACGCTGTAAATGCAACCTGCCTGTTAGTCACTTAGCAGCTGCCTCGGTTATCAGGTCACCTGTGTGGTATTTCAGGGCTTATAGATAGGGTTTGGTACTATCCGTGGTTTCAGGCATCCACTGGGGGTCTTGGAACAATATCCCCAATAAAGGGGTGCTGCTGTAATTTGTTTCAACAAGCTAAGACACAAATGCACTCCTTGAACTCACAGAATCCTAGAACTAGGTTAAGCGTGCACTCACACCTAATGGCAGAGGGTGAGACACACGCAGGATCTGTTTTCACAAGAGCTAGGTGCTGCAAATAGAAGAACCCCTGCAAGAAATCCTTAAGTCAATTCCTAAATTATTAGAGGGAAGAAGAAAAGATTGATACTGTCTATGCTAACTTGATAAATCCTTTATCTTGCAGAAAATTCGACTTTCTTTCCTTCCCTCCCTCCCTCCCTTCCTCCCTTCCTTCCTTTTTGTGGTACTGAGAATTGAACCCAGGGACATTCTACCTCTGAGCTATACCGCCAGCCCTATTTTATTATTTTGAAACATGATCTTGCTAAGTTGCAGAGGACCTTACTAAGTTGCTGAGGTTGGCTTTGAACCTGTGATCCTCCTATTTCAGCCTCCCAAGTGCTGGAATTACAAGCATATGCCACTATTCCCAGCTCAACTGTATTTTCACACAAGATGTTCCATAATGCCAGTATTCTGTACTGTCTCTGGGTTTCATATTTGGTCATTTCAGTATTAAAAGTGCAAGGAGACAGAACTTTGTATGAATTTTCTTAGTGTTTTTCTCTTGTGTTTTAATCAGTAAGAAGGAATTTCCAAACCCCAATAAGTGGCCTTATTTAACATATTTATTAGAAAGAATTTTATCTGTTCATAAACTCTATACACTAATATTTTCACATCCTATTCAACTTTTTATACAGTTTGGTTATCAAAGTCATGAGGGGCTTGGGAATAATTTCTCAAGGAGAGGTTAATCCTATTAAAGTCCTTATATAGTTTTAATTCTCTCCTGAGTCGCAAAGTCCTCATTGAATCAGTGTTAGGAAACTTAATGAAAAAACAATGGTGGTGGTAGGGAACTTGGGAGAGTGGAGGGGAAAAAAGATTTTCCAACCCCAAATCCTAATTAAAAACATCTTGGGAGGCTGGATGTGGTGGTGCATGCTTATAATCCCAGTACTTGGGAGGCTGAGACAGGAGTATCGCAGGTTGGCAGCCAGCCTCTGCAACCTTTTTTTTTTTTTTTGCGGTACTGGGGATTGAACTCAGAGGCATTCTACCTTTGAGCTATACTCCCAGCCTTTCTCCTGAGACACCACGAGGACGACTGTCCTCCAGGTGTTGAGTAGTTCTGGCTCAGTTCATTTTCTGGGCAGTCGTCAGCAGGCCTCGCTGACCTTAATAACACCCTGCACCTCCCACTCCTTACAAGATTCCTGAGCAAGGCTTCTGATCCCAGGAATTTCTCTCCCTGCGAGCAGTCAGTCACACAGCGGTGACAGATGGTGTTGGGAGCCCTGGTGGATGGCCTGGGCCAGTGGTGACTCACCACTGACGAACCTTATCTTCTGCCTTGGGGCAGCCCTCAGTTTATGCTCCTGAGCAGGGAGCGGGGACTCCAGTAGCCACTGCTGCCCTATGGTTTACTTTAAGCTTAAAATAATAAAAACCCCTTGA
The DNA here is from genome assembly GCA_004027655.1 of Graphiurus murinus. Classification (NCBI taxonomy): domain Eukaryota; kingdom Metazoa; phylum Chordata; class Mammalia; order Rodentia; family Gliridae; genus Graphiurus; species Graphiurus murinus. The sequence continues at coordinate 7,955 of PVLC010011868.1, forward strand.
GTGGGTGTTGCTTATTCAAAGACAACAAGAGGTATTGAGTTGCCTAACCTTGTAGCTTCAGGGCCCTGAAGGCTGTGTCGAACCTGAAGCCCTGGCCCAGCTTCTAGTCAAGGCCTCGAGACGCTTCTAGAATGTAAGATGGCGGCTTTCTTATTAAATCCTCTGGTAATAAACATGTGGTGTGGTGGTGTGGGGTGGCTTCATGGCCAGGAGGCAGGTTGTGTTATAAGATTTGTCTAGTTTCTCTTAGGAAAAATAAAAAACCAATACAAAATAAAATCAAACAATTCCTGAGCACAAGAAAAAACAAAACAAAACATCCATCTGCATTGATTTTTTTTTAAAACTCTTCTACAATTGCAGAAGACACACACAAAAAATTCATGGACTCAGAAAACCCAAGCAAACCCACACTTGATCCCCTCACATAAGTTTCAGAATGAGCCAAGGAGACCAATGAAAACCTGAATAAATGATTCATATGGTTATCATTACTGTAGCTAATCAAAGAATACGAGATTATGCCCAGCTCTTATCCTCCATCCAATAGGCAAGTGCTTTATTCCCCAAAGACCCTTCTCTTGGAAGCGTGTAGAACGGAGAGGACTTCGTTAAAGATGGTTCACGATATGACCCTCCCCGTGTCACCCAGGGATAAAGAAGCCCGTAACCACAGGAGAGCTGGAGGACAGCAGGCCAGGGGCCTCATGGCCACAGGGAAAGGAGCAAGATTCTTGGGGGAAGCCACTCGGATCGAGACCTGGGTTCCCTCTGTCAATGGCTCTCAGCTGGCCTCAGAGCTGGTGTTAGACTCTCTCCACCCTTGTTAAATATAGGAACTAGGAGCCCCATTTTCCTTAGATGTAAACTTCTATTATTCCAGGAAATCTTTTTAATTACATGGCACATGTTATTCTCTTGTATTTAAGTGGCATAGGCCGTGCAGAGCCAAACATGCAAATTATGGCTGGCCAGTGCCTCACATTTACCCCTCCGCCTCCACGCCTCGCCCCTCCAGCATCCACGGGGTCCTCTTTGCCTTGCCCGGGTTCCAGTCCACCCTGGACCCCGGAGTGCTGCCGTTACTGTGGTAACCATAAGCAATGTTCTGGCGTTTGTGGGCTAGCCCACACACCAACTCACCATGACTCACGCTGTTGCTGCAGGAAAATAGTTTCTGAGTTTTAGACCAACAATTTACAACTTGCACCCGAGTATTTACGTTGACTTTAGGATGCCTCTTCTTGGAATTCCAGGGAAGTGAGCACTTATAATTATCAAAAGGGACCAGTGAAAGAGCTAAGCTTAGAGCTGCCCAGTACCATGCACCTTCAAATCAGCACATCAGCGTTACCACTAAGTGAAATAGTCAGGTGAGCCACGGATCTCAGATAAGCCGAAAGGGCCTCACTTTTCTGGACTGTAAAGAGGGATACAAGAATCAAATGAGAGCCTGTCAAAGTTTTAGAAGTTGTAGGGTGATATGCAAATTCACGTACTGTTAGAGCCGGCCATGGTGGCCGGCCATTACAGTCTAATTACATGACTGTAATTCCAGTACTTGGGAGGCTGAGTCAGGAGGATCACAGGTCCAAGGCCAGCCTCAGTAATTTAGTGGGCCCTCAGCAATTTAGTGAGAGCCTGTTTCAAATTAAAAAATAAAAAAGACTAGGGTTTTAGCATAGAGACCGAAAGCCCCTGGATTCAATCCCCAGTATCCCCTTACACACACACACACACACACACACACACACACACACACACACACACACAGAGTATTGTTAGTATATTACATTTGTAAGAGCAGAGACTCTACCGAGGAGTTTCCTTGGTTCAAATCCTAGTTTTGAAACATTCTGTTTTATGTAAGCTATTAACCATTCATTCTAGTTGAGCTATTCAAGTTGTATAAACCTGTGTAAAATAGCCAGGCATGGTGGCACACACCTATAATCCCAATACTTGAGGGACTGAGACAGGAAGGTCACATGTACAAGACCAGCCTCAGCAACATAGCAAGACTCTCAGCAGCCTAAGGAGACCCTGTTTCAAAATAAGAAAGTAAAAAAGGGCTAGGGGGTATAGCTTGGGAGTAGAATGCCCCTGGGTTCAATCCCCAGTACTGCAACAAACAAACAAATTTATACAAGTTACCTAACTGCTCTGTGAGATATTATCTTCCCAGGGACAATAATAGTAACTGTAAAAAATAATGACTTTCAGGATTAAAATGTTAAAATATAAGCGGGGTGTGATGGCGCACACTTGTAATCCCAAGACTTGGGAGGCTGAGACCCGAGGATCAGCCAGCCTCAGCTACTTAGTGAGGCCCTCTGCAACTTAGTTAGACCCTGTTTCAAAATAAAGACTAAAAAATAGGCTGAGGGTGTAGCTTGGAGGTAGAATGCCCCTGGGTTCCATTCCCAGTACTGAAAAAAAAAAAAGTTAAAATATGTAAAGTGCTTGGACATTCTAAGTGCTACCTAAGAGTGTCAGCTGTCATCGTCATCGTCACTGTCACCAGCAGCCGCCGCAGCATTTGTGAGAGGCAACAAGGCCTAATGGGCAGATAAGGGCCTGGAAAGAAAGACAAAGGGCCGGGAATCTAATGGTTCTCAGGGGACTGGATGTTTCTTATTGTTGTAATTATGCCCAGCTGCTTTACTGGTCACTCAAGAGGAAACTTGGTAGCTATTTTAGATATTTATTTCAGCTTAGGCATCTCTGGATAAAACTGTGAGGCAGATTAATGGTTTTCTTCATGACTTACCATTCTTCTTTTGTTTGTTTTGCATCCTCATGCTGCTGGGGCTCCCAGCCTGCAAGTCCTCAGGCTTACGGCCCTTCCAAAAGTTGGCGCTTATTTTAAGGCGTCATTTCCAAAGACACCAATTTGATAGATGCACCTGTCATTTGCATCTCATTCCGTGAGCTTGACTCTTTGTTTATATCAAATAACTACTCTCCTAAGTGAATGTTGCTTTTTTTTCCCCCTCAATTTTCTTGTAGATATGAAAAACGAGGTGATAGCTGTTTATGCTGGCTCCATGATCAGCAGCAGAGCTTTGCAAATGGTTAATAATGGTGATTTGATAATGTCATCCAATGTTTCAAAAAGAAAGGCCCTTCAGCCCAATTGTGGCTCTCTTTCTCCCCGCCGCCCCCCCATAGTTTGTAGGATCAGAGGTTCATTCTCTCAAAGGGGAAATGTCTGACATCATCGCTGCTCTTGTCAATTCAATTTAAAAAGTCCCTTTCAAAAATCAAATGACTTTTTGCAGAAAAAATTTAAATACATTTTGTTTTTGGAAGAGCACTGCACTATGGAACAAATAACAACACACTCTGCGTTCTGTCGAGAAACCAAATGGTGTTGGCAATGATTTCTTAGATGTGACAACATGAGCACCGGCAACGAAGGAAAAACAGACCAGTGGGGAGTACCTCAAATAAAAGGGCTTTTGCAGCGCAAAGGAAGAAACCCATGGAGTAAGAAGGCGACCTGCAGGATGGGAGGAGATACAAACCCTATCTCTGATAGGGAGCTAACGCCCCAAATATATATATATATACATATAAACTCTTAGAACATAAACTCTTATAACTCTTATATACATATAAACTCTTATAGCTCAGTAGAAAAAAAAATCAATCAATAACCCAATTTTATTTATTTACTTTTATTTATCTTTATGATATTGGGGATGGAATCCAAGGGCATTCTACCTCTGATCTACACCCCCGCCCTATTTTATTTTTTAATTGGAAACAGGGTCTCAGTAAATTTCGGAGGGTCTCCTGTTAATTTGCTCAGGCTGCCTTTGAATCTGAAATCCTTCTGTCTCAGCCTCACAAGAACTAGGATTATAGGCATGCACCACCACACCCAGTTTATAATGCATTTTTACTGTATTTTATTTTATTTTATTTTTGCGGAACCCAGGGACATTCTACTTCCAACCTATACCCCTAGCCCTGTATTTTTATTCTTTATTTTCAAACAGGGTTTCACTAAGTTGTGGAGGGCCTCACTAAGTAGCTAAGACTGGTCATGAACCTGCAGTCCTCCTGTCTCGGCCTCCCAAGTACAGGGATTACAAACATGGGCCACTACACCCTGCCCTAATGCATTTTAAATTGAGCAAAGTACTGAAATAGACGTTTCTCCAGAGAAGACATACAAATGGACAACTGGTTTATTAAAAGCTGCTCATGTCACTAATCAACAGAGAAATGCAAATTAGGATGGCCTCTATAGGAAAGAAGGAAGGAAGGAAGGAAGGAAGGAAGGAAGGAAGGAAGGAAGGAAGGAAGGAAGGAAGGAAGGGTGGGAGGAAGGAAAAATAACACGTGTTGGTGAGGACGTGGAGAAACTGGAACTCTTGTGCAAGCTGGCGGGAATGTAAATGGTGCAGTTACCATGGAAACAGTGAGATCCCTCAACACATTAAAACCAGAATGACCCTATAACCCAGCAACTCCTGGGTTTGTATCTGAGATCATCAGAAACACGATCTCAAGGAGATCTCTGCACCCCATGTTTACTATTCACAATAGCAAACAGGCAGAAACAACCTAAATGTCCATTGACAGATGCATGGCTAAGGAAAATGTGATGTCCACATACAGTGGATTACGACTCCACCTTTAAAAGACAGAGATCCTGTCAGATGCTACAACGTGAATGAACCTTGAAGATATTATGGAAAGGAAATAAACCAGACCCAGAAGGGCAAATCCTACAAGATCCATTTATAGGAGTTATCTACAGTAACCAAACTATAGACATAGGAAGTAGAATGGCGATTGGCAGGGGCTGGGAGAAGGAAGAAATGGGGTGCTGCTGTTCAACGGACATCAGGTATCAGTCACGGGAGATGAAAATTTTATTGAGAGTTGTTGTATGACAGTGTGCACTTAGTTAACAAGATGGCATTGTAGAAATTTTTTTATGAGGGTAGATTTTGTGCTATGTGGTTTTTACCACAATTTTAAAAAAGCAAATGGGGCAAAAATATCTTTGGAACTGTTCCTGGCACATGCATAATTTGTGATTGTATCCAATCAAGCTGTGATAGTCTTCAATTTAAATAGAAGTGGTAGCTGGCATAATTTACAAATATATATGCACAGAATTACACACACACACACACACACACACACACACACACACACACATCACTCTTTTTTATAATAAGCTGATGTTGAATAAAAAATACGATGCCTAGAACTTCCTCTTTATGCTCTGACCAAACTGTGCCCACAGTCCTACTATGCTCTGTGCCTTCTTCCTTATTACAGTTGATTAACTGTCCTCGTTCACATCAAAGGCCCCTCTATCCTCCTGCTGCTCTTAATCTTGTCCCTGCTTGCCCCTCAAAGACTTCACTCCTGCTGGGTGTGGTGGCGCACACTTGTAATCCCAATACTTGGGAGGCTGGACAGGAGAATCTGAGTTTGCAGCCAGCCTCAGCTACTTAGTGATGCTCTCTGTAACTTAGTGAGATCCTGTTTCAAAATAAAGAATAAAAAATAGGACTGGGGGTGTAGCTTGGAGGTAGAATGCCCCTGGGTTCATTCCCCAGTACCACAAAAAAAAAAAAAGACTTCACTCCTATAATTTTCTCTTGCATCAATTTCCTTCTTTCCATTGGATTACTCTCATCAACATAAAATATATTCTGATAATATCCATTGCTTAAAAAATTCTTCCTTTGATTATAAATCCTCCAACTACCAGTCCTACTTTTCTTCCTTTCACAGTGAAGGTTCTCCAAAGAGTTCTTTATAACGGCTGCTTCTACTTATTCATCTCATTTGTTCATTTCCTTGACCTACTCTTGATAGGATTCTGGCCTACTGTTCCACTAAAGCTGTTCTTCTCCAAGTTATAATGAGCTTCAAATTATAAATCCAGTGGTGTCATTTCTGTATTGTATTTAGGTTTTTTTTTTTTTTTGCAGTACTAGGGATTGAATCCATATTCTTTATTTTGAAACAGGGTCTCACTAAGTTGCAGAGAGCTTCACTAAGTAGCTGAGGCTGGCCGCAAACTTGGATCCTCCAGTCTCAGCCTCCTAAATACTGGGATTACAAACCTGCACCACCACATCTGGCATTCTATTTAGCTTTTTAACACAATTGATCATGCTTATTTCCTCCTGAACTTTTCTCCTTAATATATATTTTTTCTTTTTGGTGGTATTAGGGATTAAACTGAGGGACGTTTTACCTCCAAGCTACACTTTCAGCCCTTTTTTTAAATTTAATTTTTTGTTGTTGAAACAGGATCTTGGTAAGTTTCTGGGAGCCTTGCTAAGTTGCTGAGGCTGGTCTTGAACCTGTGATCCTCCTGTCTCAGCCTCCCAAATACTGAGATTACAGGCATGCACCACCACACTCAGTTATCTGCTTGGTTCTTAAGATGACTCAGTTATTTGACTTTTCAGCCTCTTTTATTGGCCTCTCTGCCTTTGACCTCTAATGGGAGGAATGCCCCTCTTTGGTCCTGGTCCTTTTATCTTTACAGATGGTTTCCTAGGTAATATTAATCAGTTCCATAGTTTAAATACCACCAATAGTTCCCCAATTTTTTTATCTCTAGTCCTGAAATCCTTGAACTCCAAGTCACAATAGTCAGACATGTATTTGACATTCTAACCTTGATATTTAATAAATATTCTAATGCGACCCATCCAAAAAGGAACTCAATTTCCCCTGGTCAGAACTAATCTCACTCCTAGGCTGTGTCCGTCTCAGTAAAAAGCACCATGACACACATCATATCCCTTTATCTTTACCCCAAACACACACGCGCGCGCACACACACACACACACACACACACACACACACCATCAACTAGCAAGTTCTATCAATTCATTTCCACCGCTTATCCACAATTTGCCCATTCCTTCCTGTACCAATCATTGTCTCTGGTCCCAGCCACCGTCATCTCCTGCCCGGGCCTCCACAGCCCTTCCTAACTCACCTGCTACTTCCCACTCTGGCCTTTTCTACCAATCACTCTCCTTGAGGAATCTAGGGTAGCATCTAAAAACACAAATCTCATCTTTCAATCTCCTGTGTTTAAAAATCCCCAATGAAAAAAATAAATAAATAAAAATAAATACCCCAAATGAGAAAATAAAATTCGCTCTCTACTGGCCTGCTGAGGCATCTATGATTGCATTCCCATTTGTCTCTGTCGCTGTCTCTGTCTCTATTTTCATCCAAGCTGATTTTTGGTCAGCTCCTAGAATCTACTAAGAGATTTGCCAGCCGGGCACCGTGGCGCACGCACCTGTAGTCCCAGCCATCTGGAGGCTGAGGCAGGAGGATGGCTTCAGCCTAGGAGTTCCAGGCCAGCCTGGGCAGCATAGCGAGGCCCTGTCCAAAAAGCAGAGAGCAACAACAATGTTCTTTCTTTGATCCAGGTACACGCCTATAATCCCAGCTCCTCAGAAGGCTGAGGCAGGAGGATTGTGAGTTCAAAGCAACATAGTGAGACCCTGTCTCCAACAAAACAAAACAACAACAGAAAAGCAACAACGACCAAACTCACTTTAAGGACTCGATGCTGAAAGTTCCTTTTGTCTGGAATGTTCCTCCCTCAGATCTACACACAACTGGCTCTCAGCTCCCCTGTGCTGGGGATTGAACTCAGGGCCTCACGTATGCTAGGCAAGCAACTCTACCACAGAGCTACATTCCCGGCCCTATTTTATTTTCTTAATTTGCACATACTGCCATTGGAAACCATCGCTGCTTTGCACGTATTAGTTGACTTGTTTATTTTTTGTGTTATCCACTAGAAAGTAAGTGCCACAAACAAAGTTACATTTAGCAACTAAAAAATACAGAACCCTCAGCTAAATTTGAATTTCAGATAAGCAAAACATTATTATTGCTATTGCTTTTATTATTATTATTATTATTATTATTATTATTATTATTATTTTGGTATTGGGAATTGAACCCAGAGGCATTCTATCTCCAAGTTAACCTGATTTTATCTTTATTTGGAAATAGGGTCTCACTAAGTTGAGGAGGCCCTCACTAAGTAGCTAAGGCTGGCTTCGAACCTGCAATCCTCCTGCCTCGGCCTCCCAAGTACTGGGATTACAAGCACCTATCTCAGCCTCCCAAGTACTGGGATTACAAGCACGTGCTACCACACCCGGCTAAAGCATTATATTTTTAATATAAGGATATGCCAGGCAATGTTTGGAACATAACTTATGCTAAAACATCATTTCCATTGCTTTTCTGAGATTCGAGTTTAACTGGGCATTCTGTATTTTCAGCTGGGAATCCCATTACCAGAGCAGGAGTCTTGGCTGATTCGTTCCTCACCCCAGCCGGATGATGAACAGTGAAGAAAGTCTGACATATAACAGGTACTGATACCCTACAAAATATGACCTAAGAAAACAGTGGTTGAGGGACTGAAAGGAGGTGAGGGTTTCAATTTGTATGATGCTTAATCCGAAAACTAGTCTTAATTATCTAGACGATGGCAGAATCACCGCAGGACTGTTAAAACTTGAGTTCACGGCCTGACGTAGAGATCCTGACTCAACAGGTCTAAGGCAGGCTTGCAAATCTGCATTCCAGCACATTTGCAGGCGAGGCTGGGGCTGCTGGGTCCTACCTAGAGAACCACTTGTGTGGCCCATGCCAGAGGTCTGAGGTCTCTGGCTGGCCTATTACATGGGAAACTTTGCTCAAATTCAAATTTAAAGAGACAGAAAAAGATACTGTAAATCAGGTGTATGCCTGTAATCCCAGTCCTTTGGAGGATGAGACGAGAAGATTGCAGGTTCAAGGCCAGTCTTGGCAACTTAGGGAGACCCTGTTTCAAAATAAAAAAAAGTAAAATAAGGCTGGGGTGGGGGGTTGGGGGTGGTATAGCTCAGAGGTAGCATGTCATGGGGCAAAATCCCAGTACCAAAGAAAGATACTATAGTGAGTACTCTAGTCTACTAGCAAACAAAAATCGGGCTGATTCTCACCCTGAGAGACAGGATCACTTTCTACACATGGCTGTTTTTTACCTTTATAGAGCTAAACAGGTGATTTAGAAAGGAACGCCCTTTCTAAAGGCTGAGTAAGTAGCCTCTAGACACAGGCTGTGTACGCTGGGACCAGGTGTGCACCTCTGGAGGACACTGATGTGGTGATCGGCACCTCAAGGAACAAAACAGGGAGTCACGTGGCTGTGCCTCAAAAGCTGGGCCAGACAGAACAAAGTCCCAGGAGGCTCTGTGTATGTTTTCCAAGTTAATTAAATTTATTTAATCAGTTGTTTCAGAGCGAGTTTTTCCTTCAGGATCAGTAGCCCGTGACAACAGAAAGAGAGGACAAAGAAACTGGTCTACCAGGACGCAACACGAATTGTGTTTCAATACACTGTATGATATTTAGGGACTCCTGGGATCCCCCTCATTTCCGTAAAATCTGCCTCCACGCCCTTATTCCTGAGAAGCTCTACCCATGGGCCTTGGAGATAGAAATTTTTCTCTACCTTCTCATTTTCTCTGGTCTCATGCGGCCACCCTCGTGTCTTGTAATCGGTTTCTGCGTGTGTTTACACTTCTTTCATTTTATTTTATGAGTGAGGAGACTGAGTTGGGAAATTAATTCTGCTCCGGTGGTGGGCTAGCCATGGATCAGCTTCATGAGGTCATCTTAGCCACAGGCCCATTTTCCTGGTTTCTCAGGTTTCAACCTTAAAACCATCTTCCCACGCTCTGCATCCATTCTCCTAGCAAGCCTACTTCCTGTCTTCTCTCTCACTTCCCCTGCGCTTTCCTGCTGCTTTAGGTCCTCACGACGCTTTCCTGGCTTCCATCTCGAGTACAGTTCCTTCACCGAGGGCCAGGCAGGGTGGTACATGCCTGTCATCCCAGTACTTTGGGAGGCTGAGACAGGAAGATCGCAGATTCAAAGCCGGCCACAGCAACTTAAGCAAGAGCCTCAGCAATGCAGCAAGACCATGTTTCAAAATAAAAAATAAAATAGGGCTGGGGGTGTAGCTGGGAGGTAGCGTGCCCCTGGATTCAACACACACACACACACACACACACACACACACACACACACACATTATCGAGTGTTCACTATGTGTCAGACTGTGCTAAGCCTGGTAGGGAACAAGATCCTATCTTTCCCTTGTTCCCACAGCTTGCTCTGATTGTCCCTTGTCTGTGAGCTGACCATGCCTGGGACGTGCCCTGACTTCCCCCATAGAGTGTGGGTCTTGCCTGCACTTTTGTGCCATCTTGGGACATTCTCTGCGACTCTTTATAGCCATCCTGTCTCAACCCACAGACTTTTGGTTCCCAGAACCCCTGGGTCATACCGTCTCCTCTCCACCTCCTCCACTACGCCTGGTTGTCCCCTTCCATGCAAAATGAATCCTAGTAGCCCCAGAGGATCCAGGTTCATGGCCAGCCTCAGCTACTTAGTGAGGCCCTCAGCAACTTAGTGAGACCCTGCTTCAAAATAAAGAATTAAAAATAGGGCTCGGGGTGTAGCTCGGAGTTAGAATGCCCCTGAGTTTAATTCCCAGTACTGGAAAAAAAAAAAAAAAAAAAAAAAAAGAATCCTACTAGCCCAGGGTATTATGATGGCTGGGATCAGCTCTGCTTCTTGATCTGAGGGTGGTGGTAACCTGTTGTTTCTCATCTGATAGCTCCTGCAAAAAGAATTCCTCCAGGATTTGTTTACAGCTAAAGGACATAGAAAGGTACAGGAGCACAGCCACTCATTCCTTAAGGAAGGATCCTTTTTGAGAAATGTATCAGGCAATTTTGTCTTTGTGTGAACACCCCAGGGTGCTTTTACATAAGCAAAGAAGGTAGAAGATGATCGATCTCTCCTCCTGGTGGTCACGGATCATGCGGGGCTGCTGCTAGTGTACCTCGGCATACTGTGTCAGAGTAACCTTTTTTATAGCTACGAGTAGGCTCTGAAATAACGATAAAAGGCATAGTAAATACAGAAGCCAGTAATGTAGTCATTTAGTATCATAACCAGATATTACGCACAGTATATATAATTGCATGTGCTCTACTTTTATAAGACTGACAATGTAGTAGGTTTGTTTATACCAGTGTCACCACATACAGGTGGGTCAGGCGCTGTGCTAGGATGCCACTGGACAATAGGAATTTTTTTGGACTCCATCATAATAGTGGGGGACCCCTGGGGTCCAGTCCGTCGTTGACTGAAATGTTGTTACTTGACGCATGACTGCACCATGGCAAACTCCAACGGAGTGTAGTGGTCGATAGCATATGTGTTGTGGGAGAAAAATATGATTGCATGTCTTTCGTAAAACACACGGATGCTGAAAAGCCTTCCCCCAAACATTAGCTGTGACCTCCACCCTGCTTCAGCTTCTCGCTTTGGCGAATCCAGTGTGATGAATTTGACAGCATTAGAGTCAGCAATGTCACAAGAGTGACTAGAACTAAAAAATTCTGCCACTGACAGTCACAGTCATTTTTTTTTTTTTTTTTTTTTTTTTTTTTGCGGTACTGGGGATTGAACTCAGGGGCATTCTACCTCCGAGCTCCACCCCCAGTTCTATTTTTTATTCTTTATTTTGAAACAGGGTCTCACTAAATTGCAGAGTGCCTCACTAGGTAGCTGAGGTTGGCTGCGAACCCAGATCCTCCGGTCTCAGCCTCCCAAATGCTGGGATTACAAGCGTGCGCCACCATGCCCAGCTCAGTCTTCTTATTTTGACTCTCCAGTGTTGCATTTTTAACTTTTTTGGTACTGTGGATTGAACCCAGGGCATTCTACCTTCAAGCTACACCTCTAGCCCTTTTTATTTTGAAACAGGGTCTCAGTAGGTTGCTGAGAGTCTCACTAAGTAGCTGAGGCTATCCTCAAAACTGTGATCCTCTTGTCTCAAGCCTTCCAAGTACTGGGATTATAGGTGTGCACCACCATGCCCAGCTTGCATTATCTTTTTTTTTTTTTTGTGGCACTGGGGATTGAACCCAGGGGTCATTCTACCTCCAAGCTCCACCCCCAGCCCTAGTTTTTATTCTTTATTTTGAAACAGGGTCTCACTAAGTTGCAGAGGGCCTAAGTAGCTGAGACTGGCCTCAAAACTGCGATCCTCCTGTCTCAAGCCTCCCAAGTACTGGGATCACAGGTGTGTACCACCACACGTGGCTTGCATTATCTTTATTTTCACTTACTGTGAAATCTCTATTAAATAACATGAAAAGGAATTTTGAAAAAACCACCCCATTCCATCTCAATTCCATCATCTGAATATATGTATTCTGATTTTCTAGACTTCTTTCCAGGCCCTGTTCTCTGGACCTCAGCATTTTTTTTTAAATATATTCTTAATCACAGGGTATGTAAGATTCTGTATTCTGTTGTTTCTATTAATATTATAGTATCAACATTTTCCCATGTTGTGATATAATTACAATGCTCAACTGCAGCTTAAAATTTTACTGGCTAGCGCACTATAATTTACATAGCTTTTCTACTAATTCTGAATAATTCATGCCCCTGTTTTCACACCCATTCCCTCTTTGCAGATTCCACTGCAGTCAACATCTTTACATGCATAGCTTAGCAAAACTACGAATTGGGATCTGTTTCTAAGAGCAAGGGGGATTACTGGGTGAAAGGAGATAAACACTTTAATAGTACTTGATGTGGAGCTAAACTGCAGTCCTGAGGGATATTAACAATGTAAGTAGGAAATTTCACACTCCACTGTTGTGCAGGACGCCCGGTAACAATGGAGGAAATGGTCCATTCAGGCAGTCTACTCCGATAAGACTTTGTGAGGGCCACAGCCCGTGCGTGAACTGAAGTGTGGTACATTCGTATCTACTATCTGCCAAGAGACAGGCACGGTTCATACATTCCTATGAAGAGTATCATCTGTCACTAAACAATTATTTTTTTGCTACTGGGGATGAAGCTCAGGAGCATTTGACCTCTGGGCTACACCTCCAGGCCTTTTTTCAACTTTGTTTTGTTTTAATTTTGAAACAGGTTCTTTCTAGTTTGCAGAGATTCTCACTAGGTTGCTGAGTCTGGTCCAGATAAAGTGATATATTTCGGTTTCTTTAGAAAATACTCAAAATTTTAGTGAAAACTGGTGAATATCATTGTTCTTAGACATTCTTATCTCCCTTAAGATAAATATGTAACTGCTAGGTATGATGGTGTACATCTGTAATTCTAGTACTTGGGAGGCTGAGACAGGAGGATCTCAGGTTCCAGGCCAGTCTCAGCAACTTAGTGAGATCCTCAGCAAGTTAGTGAGACCCTGTTTCAAAATAGAGAAAATAGAGCCAGGTAGGGGGGTGGGTAGAATGCCCCTAGATTCAATTTCCAGTATGAGAGAGAGAGAGAGAGACAGAGAGAGAGAGAGAGAGAGAGAGAGACAGAGAGAGAGAGAGGTATGTAGCTAAGACTTTATGAAATTTCAGCTGATGTATGCTGTTAACATGTTGTTAAGACAGACATCAAGGGTATAACCAAGAATTCATTAGTAGGTAATGTTCTGATGAAAAGTTATCCAATAAAGTCACTGAGAGTTTGCAATGTTCTGCTTGCTGTGGTAGACACTTTGGAGAATTGAACAAGAAATAAAAAAGCTATCATTTCCATTTATGAACATAACTTTCTTCTCACAAGGAAAGATTTGGTGTTAGGTAATTGGTGTTTAAATTGCTTATTGTTTTATTGAGGGCTGAAGAAGGATTTATAATGTCTGAAACCTGGGATTGAATCAGCTAATGATTCAAAGGTCATGATTGCTTTAAATCCCAATTTGACAATCCTGAGATATTAAAATACGGATGCTGGGAATGTTACAAACCATTATTTGATGATTTAATGTGATTTCTGGGGCACCAGGAAAGCTTGTTTGAGCCAAAGACTCACATACTTGTTTCTTGTTCCCTAAAACTTCCAGTTTAAGTCCATGCATGATTCCTTTGCTTTTAGAACCTGGCCTATTTTTATCTTATTTAATTTTTTATTGGTGCATTGTAATCATACATCTTGATGAGGTTCAGGGTGACAGAGGAACACACACACACACACACACACACACAGCACTTGTTAAGCCCTCCCTCAGTTCGCACCCCACTCTCCCTCTCCCTCCCCACCTTCCCAAGCTCAGCACAGTGATTGGTGCTGATAAAATTGTGTATGTACATCATGACCATTGAGGTGTTTTCCTCTTCAAATCTTCCTCCCCCTTCCCATCTCCCTCGGTCATGCCCCCTCCCTCACTCCACTAAGGTTTCTCCTCCTTAGTCTGGAGTCTCTCCTGTGTCCAAATTTCTCCCTCGGTTCCACACATGAGGGAGAACATCTGACCTTTCACTTTTTGTGACTGATTAATCTCACTTAGCATAATATTCTCCAGTTCCACCCATTCCCTTCCAAACGACATACATAATTTTGTGCTTCTTTATGGCTGAGTTGAATTAATTCCATTGTGGAGAACTTGGCCTTTTTCAAAATGGTAGACGCAACAAGTTGAGTTGATAGTTGTTGACAGCCACCTGGATTTGTGATTGTCACTGAATGGATCTGCAGAAATCCCAGAGAAGGGGACTTCAACCCAGGACCACAGGGACCTTGACATACATGATGGAAAAGGATTTCGGCACCTGTCAGATAGTGGGGCACAGAAACTTATTTAGGAAAGTAAGGAGTAGGCATTCCAGGGAGAATGCGGGCCACCTTGAGAGTGAGAGATGAGGTTCCCTGGCTCTTCTTTTAAGGGAAACTTGGTGAGAGGCGGGCCTGGGAAAGTATGTGATGCTGTCATCAGCCTGGTGATCACGAGCTGGTTCATGGTGGTCTGGAAATTCTCAGGATCCTTAGGTTGACCTCTTTTCCATTATCTGATCAATAGATAATGCTGAGAATGGACCCTATATTATAGGTTTTATATCTCCTTTTACTCAATCTATTCTAAAAATAAGTGTATTAATGGGCTGATTAAAAATGCACAGGGGTGGCTGGGTGAGGTGGTGCACACTTGTAATCCCAGTACTTGGGAGGCTGAGACTGGAGGATCTGGGTTTGCGGCCAGCCTCAGCTGCTTAGTGAGTCCCTCCGCAACTTATGAGACCTTGTTTCAAAATAAAGAATAAAAATATAGGAGTGAGGGTGTAGCTCAGAGATAGAATGTCCCCAAGTTCAATCTCCAGTATCGAAAAAAAAAAAAAATGCACAGGGTGGGTGGTGGGTGAATTTTCCAGTAACTTGAAGATTTTGAGTGAAGATTTGTAGATTTCCCAGAAACTCTGTAGGGACAAGGCTGGGAGAGAGAACTGGCTTGGGTGGTGAAGGTATAAGAAATGTTAGCTCAGGTCTTTAGGTAAAAGTTACACATTCCTTTCATTTCAACTTCTCTTCTCTTTTCCTTTCTCTTCTTTTTTTTTTTTTTTTTTTTTTTTTTTTTTTTTTTTTTTTTTTTTTTTTTTTTTTTTTTTTTTTGGTGGTACTGGGGATTGCACCCAGGGGCATTCTACCTCCAAGCTACATCCCTAGCCCTACTTTTTATTCTTTATTTTTCAAATAGGGTCTCACTAAGTTGTGGAGGGCCTCAGTAAGTAGCTAAGGCTGGCTACAAACCTGCGATCCTCCTGTCTCAGCCTCCCAAGTACTGGGATCATAAGCGTGTGTCACCACGCCTGGCTTCCTTTCTCTTCTTTTTTTCTTCTTTTTATCTATCCTACTTCAGTATGACTTGGTTCCTTTTATTTTTATTTTTTTTCTTGAAAGAGGTTTTTGTTTGGGAAAGAATACAAATCTAAATATGGACAGAGACTCTCGTGACAGGTGGACTCCAGAGGAAACTCTGGCTCATGCTATAATTTGGTCTAGGGTCAACATTATAGAAAACCACCACCACAAATCCTGAAGAACAGGTAGATCTGCATTCTATGAAAATGTGGGACAATGAGATGACTAAATAGACAAGAGAGAGAAGAAATTGCCAAGAGAATTATCTAGACTCTTTGGAGAACACTGCCTTGAGACAGAACTGGATCCATCCAGGATGAATCAGGCCTAGGAGAGACCTGGGCGGCAGAAGGCAGAGCCTGCGAGGGGAGTACTTAGCGGCATCCCAGCGCCAAAGACAGCGTTACATGAGTGAGGCTGCTTGCTGGGAACTCGATTCCTGTATCAGGTGAGCTTATGAGTTTTACTAGAGTTGGCCCCTTGTGCGTGAAAGAGATGAGCAAGTCTACATGCCCAGTGACGTCATTCTCCAAATTTGTTCTTCTCTAAAATAGGCTGGGACTGAACTCAGATTCCTTTTTTTTTTTTTTTTTTCGGTACTAGGGATTGAACTCAGGGTGTTCTACCTTTGAGCTATACCCCCAGCCCTATTTTTTACTCTTTATTTTGAAACCAGGTCTCACTAAGTTGTGGAGGGCCTCACTAGGTAGCTGAGGCTGGCTGCAAACCCGGATCCTCCAGTCTCAGCCTCCCAAATGCTGGGATTACAAGCGTGCACCACCACGCCCGGCTAACACTCAGATTCTTAATCACCTCATTCCCTTTGGATGGGGTGACTCAGTAGAATGCTCCTGGCTGGGTAAGCTGAGCTTCTGCCCACCTCTGCTTGGGAGCAGCAGCCCCAGATTTCCCTAGGGGAGTATCTGTTCCCAAACCCATCATTTGCCCAGCTCTCAGTTACAACAGCCTAAGGAATAGTTGTTAGGACAGAAGACTTGTAAAATAGCCCCAACTCCCTTAAATTCCGTCTTGAAAGGGAGGAATGTGGAAGAAGTGCCAAGTCCACCCTCAGGCCTGCTTCCTGCTTGGCAATTTGGAGAGAAAGCCGAGCAGTACACGTTCCTAGCCCATTATTCACCTCTGAGAGGTAATCAAAGAGGAGGCCTTTCCTCCCATTATCCTATTGTTCAATTTCATGGAGGATTGGCTCCGAGTACAGACATTGTCAAAGGAAGCCAAGAACCCAACATAAACAAGAATTTCCAAATAGTGCTTGTTCAAATTATCTTGTTTCCATGGCTAGAACCATGGACCCATCACATGGGGCCTTCATAGGATTGAATTCACTTTACCCAGCAACTATATCCGACCTGCTGGACACCCAAATAGGCCAAAGGGGCAGGGCGCTGTCTTAAACTGTTTATAAGTGGAATTGTACAGTGTGTATTATTCTTTTGCACCTGGCTTCTTTGCTTGAGTTTATGTTTGTGAGATTATCGTGTGAGATTTGTGAGGTTATCATGTGGTTATTGCTGTTCATTTTGATTGCTGTATAGTTTTCCATTATAGAAATATACCATCTTTTATGTAATCATACTGCCCGAGGTGGGCATTTGGGCTGTTTTCAGTTTAGAGCATGTATGAGTTTCCTATTGCTGCTATAACAAGTTAGAGGCTTAAAATAACACACAGTCATTATCTTACAGTTCTGGAGGCCAGAAGTCTAAAATGGGTCTGCACGACTATTTTGCTTTTAGAGGCTTTAGAGGAGAACCCATTGCCTTACCTTTTAGAGCTTCTAAAGGCCATAGATATCCTGGGCTCATGGTTCCTTTCTCCATCTTTAAAGTCAGCCCCATCTTTAAAGTCAGGAGCACGGTACTTTTTCTTCTCTGTGAACTCTGCTTCCATCTCTACTTCTTCCTACTTTTGATCTTCCTGTGTCCCTCTCTTCTAAGATTCCTCGTGATGACATTGGACCACCTAGATTGTCCACAATCATCTCCATCTCAACAACTTTAACTCTATCACATATACAAAGATTCTTTCACCATGTAAGGTAACATATTCACAGTTTCCAGGGATTTGGTCACAGATAGCTTTGGAAAGACATTATTTAGCCCAACTGTGAATAAACCTCCCACTGGCATTAACCTACATGTCTTTTGGTACACAGATTTTGCATTTCTTGAGTGTATATCTAAGACTGGAATTGCACAGTTATAGGGTATATATATGTTCAGCTCTAATACATTCTGCAAAAATTGTTTTGTTTTGTTTGTGGTGCTGGGGATTGAACCCAGGGGCATTCTACCTCTGAACTATACACCAGCCCTTTTTATTTTTTAAATTTTGAAACAGGGTCTTGCTAGGTTGCTGAGAGTCTCATTAAGTTGCTGAGGTTGGTCTCAAACCTGTGATCCTACTGTCTCAGCCATCTAAGTACTGGGATCATAGGCATGTTCCACCATGCCTGGCTCAAAAATAGTTTTTTAAAGTGGTACTAAGTAACCAAGTTGGTTCTTTGGCAAGATCAATAAAATTAAAAACCTCAATATCAACATTTTGTTGGCTTTATAAAACGTGTTGAGAAGTGTTTCCTTTTTTTCTATTCTTTGGAAGAAATTCTTTAATGTTGGAACAATTTGTCAGGGAAGCCTGAAATTTGTCTTTTTTTTTTTTTGGTCATAGCATTTTTAACTAGTGGATTTAACTTCTTTATTAGATATAAGCATATTTGAATTTTAAAATTATTTTGTCAGTTTTTGCAAGTTATGTTTTTTAAAGCAACTTGTCCACTTAATTAAAATTTTCTAATTTATGGGCACATTTTTTTCATATAATTTTTTTTGTGTGTATGTGTGTGTGTGTGTTTGTGGTACTGGGAACTGAACCCAGGGGTATTCTACCTCTGACCTACACCCTCAGCCCTATTTTTTATTCTTCGTTTTGAAACAGGGTCTCACTAAGTTGCAGAGGGCTTCACTAAGTAGCTGACGGGATCCTCCAGTCTCAGCCTACTACTGGGATTACAAGCATGCGCCACCACGCTGGAATATTTGTATCTTAACTGTGTTAATATTTGTATCTTAACTATGTTAATGTATCCTGTTTTTTGGCATTGTTATTTCTTTTCAATTATAGATTTATATTCTTCTTTTTTGCCTACTGGGATTGAACTCAGGGGCATTTTATCTCCAAGCTAGACCCCCAGCCCTATTTTATTTTTTATTTTGAAACAGAGTCTTACCAAATTGCTGAGGCTGGCCTCAAACCTGCAATCCTCTTGTCTCAGTCTCCCAAGTACTAGGATTAGAGGCATGTTTCACCACACCTAGCTATAGATCTCTATTCTTACTGATTTCTGGTCTTTATTTCTCTCTTTTTAGAGTTATTTTTTGATTTGAATTTTTTTATTGTTTTAAAATTCTTTAGATGGATTCTTAGATGATGATTTTTAGCTTTTTCTTTTCTATTGTTTGCATTTTAAAACTCTAAATCTCCTTCTAAGCTTGCCTTTAACTGCATCCCACAGGTTTTGAAAATGTAGAAATTTAATTATGGCTAAATTCAAATGATTTTGTGTGTGTGTGTGTGTGTGTGTGTGTGTGTGTGTGTGTGTGAGATGTTGGGGACTGAACCCAGGGGCATTCCGAGCTACACCCTCAGCCTTATATTTTCATCTTTTATTTGGAAAAAGGGTCTTGCTAAATTGCTGTGAGCCTCATTAAGTTGCTGAAGCTGGCTTTAAACCTGTGATCCTCCTGTCTCAGCCTCCCAAGTACTGGGATTACAGGCAGGTACCACCATGCCCATTGACATATTCTAATTTCTATTACACTTTCTCCTTTGACCTAGGGCTTTATAAGGGTATTGCATAATCTCCATACATATAGGGATTTTTCTCCTCAACTTTTTGTTATTTATTTGTAGCTTGATTTCTCTGTGGCCAGAGAAAACAATCTTGGCTTTGCAAATCCTTAAATACCTTGGTAGCTCTCTGGTGTCTTAAAAAATGACTTTTTTTTTTTTAATATTTAGTCCAGCTTTCTAGCTGTTTTTAGAGAAAAATTTGATATGAGGTAACCTATTCAGCTCTTGCCAGGAGCATGACTACCACCAGCAGATAATTTAATGAATTGTGACAGCATCACAGCGTGTGGATCAGGACCCCATCTTCCATTAAGCTAAAAAAAGAATAATTAAAAAAAAGCCATCATTGCATTTGTGGTCAGAGTTCAGCAACTCCAACTCATAATTTCATCTTTTTCCCTCCAAAGCCCTTGGCCTCTCTACGACCAACATGCCATGTATCACGTTTAGTCCTCTGTGACTCCACCTTTTCTATCTCAACCTAGTTCTCCACTGTCTACCTTGGTCCCCTCGCCATGCTTTCTCCACGGTCCTCTTCCTCTGGCTTACACACGGAGCATGCGTGCTCTGCTCCTTTGCCCAAGCTGTTCTCAGCCTCTCTGCGCTTCTTTTTGAAATATCTGCCCTTTATTTTTTGTCTAATGTGTAAGAAAATAAATTTCTAAGTAGTAAAGTAAAAAATTTAAAAAAAAAAAAAGGTCATTTGTCTGTCACTAAAATTGCTCAAACGCCAGCAGAGGCACACGTCACAGTTTTGGAGCTGGTGTGAGGAGCAGGGGCTCCGGCGGAGGCACAATCAGAGGGTTCATATGACTTGTTGGGGGTGTTATCAAAAGGACAGACATCCCCGAGTTCAACCCCCAAGCTCACACACTCGCGCATGCGCGCGCGCGCACACACGCAGGGACTGACAAGTCTGATAGGGACTATTTCACACCGCCTGTAAAGTCCTTTACATTTTGAGAGTCCCATTCCAGTTTTATAATCTCAGAAATAGCACACCATGCTCGAAACATTTGTTTCATTGAGGTATGACTGAAAAAAACAAGCATATGTTCTTTATTAAAGCAGGCCGCCGCAGGCCTCTAAGAAGGGGAAGGAACATTCTTAACTGGAGATAGAAAAACTGTAAGACTGCTATCGTGGAGTTCCATGGGACGGACTTTGTCTGAGTGGATCCTGGGGAGGAGGCAGCTTGTTGTCATTACTGGATTCCCTGGGGCAAAACAAAGACAACACCAGAAAATTCTCCCTCTATGAGGAGCGTGGCTGGTCAAGTAAGTTTAGCTTGATGGATTTATTGCTTTTTTTCCTAGGACTTTTGTTGGCTTGTTTTTGTGATACTGGATATTGAGCACAGGGTGTTCTACCTCTGAACTTTTGTTTCTAGGACTTTTGTTGCCTTGTTTGTTTGTTTGTTTTTGTGGTCCTGGATATTGAACACAGGGTGTTCTACCTCTGAGGCATACACTCCTAGTCCTTTTTAATTGCTTTGTTTTGAAACAGGGTCTCACTAGGTGGATGAGAATCTCCCTATGTTGCTGAGGCTGTCCTTGAACAACCTGTGATCCTCCTGTCTCAGCCTCCCAAGTACTGGGATTACAGGCGTGTGCCACCACGCCCAGCTTCTGGGACTTCTTGGAAGAGTAATATCAACCATCCCAGGCTGGCTGAAATCTAATTGTCAAACTCTTCAAGAGATGACCACTGAGCCGGGCGTGGTGGCGCACGCTTGTAATGCCAGCATTCGGGAAGCTGAGACCAGAGGATCCGGGTTCGAGGCCAGTCTCAGCTACCCAGTGAGGCACTCTGCAACTCAGTGAGACCTGTTTTCAAAATAAATAAAAAATAGGGCTGGGAGTATAGCTCAGAGGTAGAATGCCCCTGAGTTCAATCCCCAGTTCGCAAAAAAAAAAAAAGAGAGATGACCACTGCACTGAGTCCCCGTGTCACCCATTCCATGGCTCAAGCCCTCTGCGGCAGCCTGAGGCCACTTCCTGTCTGTCCTCAGTAGTCACTGGTGCTGAAAAATCGCCACCAAGCCACTGAGTGCTACAATTCCTGACCCGATCTGCAGCCTTCTCCATAACCCCTGCCCCTTTCCCTTTAAGTGTCAGCTAACTCTGACTAATCTAGAATCTTCTCAGCCTTAAGACAGACCGGATGCAGCACCGAGTGCCACAGTGAGACAAAGGAAGGGGCCATTTTACACACTGGAAAGCAGGGCTGTTGGACCCGTCCTCAGAGGGATCTCATTATGGTGAAGAAAACACAGCCCCTGCTGCCTTGTGGCCCACACAATGACGTCATGCCCAGGGGAGGAAAAGGAATATCCCAGGGGTCGAGAGCGGCTCCCCAGGCAGATGTGGCAGGCGGAGCAGGGGAACCTTGCCAGCCAGACCTGCTGTAAACAAAAGAAGGTGAACCCGGGTGTGGTGGCCCACTCTTGAAATCCCAGGACTTGGGAGGCTGAGACAGGAGGATCAAAGGTTCAAAGCCAGCCTCGGCAACTTTGTGAGGCTTTCAGCAACCTAGTGAGACCCTGTTTCCAAATAAGAAATAAAAGAGGGCTACTATGCTTGTAATCCCAGTACTTGGGAGGCTGAGACAGGAGAATTGCAGGTTTGCAGCCAGCTTCAGCTACTTAGTGAGGCCCTCTGCAACTTAGTGAGACCCTGTTTCAACATAAAGAATAAAAAATAGGGCTGGGGGTGTAGCTCAGAGTTAGAATGCTCCTGGGTTCAATCCCCAGTACCAGAAAAAAAAAAAAAAAAAAAAAAAAAAAAAAAAAAAAAAAAAAAAAAAAAAATATATATATATATATATATATATATATATATATATATATATATAAAATAGGGCTGAAGATGTAGCTTGAAGGTAGAATTCCTCTGGGTTCAATCCCCAGTACAAAAGAAAAAAAAATTGTGACCTTTGTCCAACGAGATTCTAAGTTCTGGGAAAGCCCAGAAATATCATGACATCACTGGGGTCTGCTAAATACCTACAGGTTTGCCTTACACCACACACTGGCTACTTCATAACCAGAGGGAACTTCCTCGGCCCTTTTCACTTCTGCAAATTTGAAGCCACCTGATCACAACCAGAGAGTAGGTGATTTACCCGAATTCTCCCTTCAGTTTCCAACTCCTGTTGGATCCTTGAGAGGCCCCGGCTGATAACACTCCTTGAGCCAATTGAGAAAGAAAGCAAGAAATATGGCAGGCAGAAGCTCACAATGTCACCTTTATTACATCATGGAAGATGTAGCTTCTATCTGTGAGCAAACAGACCTCCCAGCACATGGCCTGGGTCATGGCAGCCTCCCGTCCTGCCCCTGCCCACGTCCCGATTCAGGCCCCAGATGGCAGATAACTACCGAGAGCAGAGAGGGCCTGTGCCAGCCACTTTCTCTGGCTCTCCTCATTTCCTACTAGCCAAATCACTTGATCATTGTCTGAGCAAGGGGAACAGCAAGCCAGGATGCTCCAGAGAAGTCCCTCTCCTGAAGCAGCCTTGAGATACAGGGAATATGCAGATCCCAAATCCAGTCCTGATGCCTTCTTTCCCTTAGGTAAGCCAGGCTCTTGCCATTTGGCATGAAATTGTCTTTGGCAAACCTCCTCTTTCCTGATATGATGAAGTGTGTGTGTGTGTGTGTGTGTGTGTGTGTGTGTGTGTGTGTATCTGTTTGCAACATGTATGAGTGGGCATACCTGTGCACATATATGTGAAGATGCAGGGATGTATAAGTATGTGCATTCATGTGGATGCATATGTGATTTTTGTGTATAAATGTGTGCATAGCTTTGCCTGTAATGTGTACATGTACCCACACATGAATTGTGAATTTGTGTGTTTCCATAAGGGTACACAAGTATGTAGGGGTGGGTGTGCACACGTGTATACGTGCATGCATAGGTGTGCCTATAGTACAAGTTTTGTTCATGTACGTATGCTTCAAGTTTTGGAAGCAGGATATTTGGACAGATGCATTTCAATAAACATTCCCGAATACCTACAATTTCCAATGATTGTGGTGGCCATAAAGGAGAGTGTTATAGCTGGGCATGGTGGCATACACTTGTAATCCCAGTACTTGGGAGGCTGAGACAGGAGGATCGCAGGTTCAAGGATAGCCTCAGCAACATAGCTAGACTCTCAGCAACCTAGTGAGACCCTTTTTCAAAACAAAACTAAAAAAGGAAAAAGGGCTGGGGCTGTAGCTCAGAGGTAGAATGCCCCTGAGTTCAATTTCCAGTACCACACACATACAAAGCTGAAATTTTTAGTTGGGTATGGTATCGCATGCCTATAATCCCAGTACTTGGGAGGCTAAGATCAGAGGATTGCAGGTTTAAGGACAGCCTCAGCAATGTAGCAAGACTTTCAATAACCAAGTGAGACTCTGTTTCAAAACCAAAAAAAATAAAATTGGGCTGGGGGTATAGCCTGGAGGTTGAATGCCCTTTGGCTCAATTCCCAGTAAGAGAGAGAGAGAGAAGGAGAGAGAGAGAGAGAGAGAGAGAGAGAGAGAGAGAGAGAGAGAGAGAGAGATTTCTCTGGTCTCAAAAAACTTCTAAAATAGTAGAAGTAGACACAGAAGCAACCCTACACAGCACAAGACCAACAAAGCTAAATTCCACGGCAGCACAAAGAAGAGGAGACTCTTCTGATTGGTGGGATGCAGGAATATCCAAGTTCAGCCCAAGAGGAGCTGGGAGGTGATAGAAAGGAAGTCCAAATAAGAGAACTTCATGGGCTCAGGCCAGAGGCAGAAATACAGGGCACATTTAAGTGATGGGTCATTTGTTGTGCCGGGCACAGACTTAACACAAGCGGCCCAACACTGGGACAGAGCTGGGCCTTTCTTCACCACGTTTCCAGGGGTGTGTGTGGTGCGGGCTGGGAGATGGCCAATTTGTAGGGACCCTGGCAGCTGTAGCTAAATTCCCCTCTTGAGGCAACGGGAGGCCGTTGGGTTAGGGTGGAGAAGAGCAAGTGTGGGGAGAGGGTTTTCAGGAGGAGAGGTTATGAGCCAGGATGGAGTTCTGAGCTGGGTGACAGAGAAGAAGGTCCCAAGCAGTGACACATTTTCCAGATGCATGCGGCAGTTCTCTGGTTTTCTGACACACTCTGGAGGTTTTCTGGGTGTGGTCACTGGCTGTATAATGGCGTCACCCATAGAGATGAGGAGGGTGACAATGAGGGGCTGAAAGGTGACCTGGGTCCCGGAACAACCGTGTCCTTCTTGGTCATCTCTCAGAGCGATTCTAACCCACAGAGACCCTGCCTTTGGGAAGTGTATCCTCTTGTGGGCTAGGCATCAAAGAACGGACATTTCTCTTATTACCAATTCTTGTCTTCTGGCATAGATTCCCAAGTCAGGATACTGCCCCTGGTGGGGGCGAGGATGACACTGGAAAGATGGGGGGAGGGGGAGCAGTACTAAACTTGGGTGCAATTGGGGTCATTGAATAAAAATAAGGGGGTGATAAGCCGGGCGTGGTGGCGCATGCTTGTTATCCCAGTACTTGGGAGGCTGAGATGGGAGGATCTGGGTTCATGGCCTGCCTCAGCTACTTAGTGAGGCTCTCTGCAACTTAGTGAGACCCTGTTTGAAAAATAAAGAATAAAAAATACGGCTGGGGGGTGTAGCTTGGAGGTAGAATGCCCCTGGGTTCCATCCCCAGTACTGCAAAAAAGAAAGAAAGAAAGAAAACAAAGAAAGAAAGAAATGAAAAGAAAAGAGAGCAGTAAGCCATTAAGTTTAGGAATCTATGTCGCAGGCTAATGGCTCACTTCTGGAGGGAGCCAGTTCCTCTTGTGCCTGGAACCTCGTGTCTGTCTCTAATGACTGCCTCCAACGCTCTAACACAAGAGAAGCCCAGCGTGAGCCGCGAGTCCTCGGTGAGAGCCCTGAAGCAGAAGCGGTCTGGGAACAAAGGAGCGGCTGCTCTTGCCCTGGCCGTCTCTGCCTGGCTGTCTCGAACAGCCGCGTTCTGGGCGCGATGCTGGGCATCTCCTGCCGCGCGCCACCTGCCAGGGTGAGGAGAGAGCTCAGAACCACATCTGTCATGTCAAGGCACATGTGTGGGTCCCAGGAAGGGTGAGGTTCCCGGAGAGGACAGGCTGCAGGTTGGCTGCAGCCCCAGACGGCTCCCTCCTGGGCTGTGGAGGATGTCAAAATGGAAGCCTCCCTGTGCCTGAGAGGACTCAGAGGCAGAACACAGCAGGACCCGGGCGGCTGAGGGCAGGATGGAGCTGAAAAGACCAAGATGGCAGCAATTGAAGTAGATCCCAGGAATGGAGAATGGTGAGCCGGCAATATGCCGGGACCCACCTGGGCAGCCAAAAGCCAACAGAGGCAGATTCCCAAGGAAGTGAGAGAGATGGAAAAAAGTCACATGATGCAAAGAAGCATGGGCTGGGGGCTATCTGTGGTTCTAAGGGGTGCGGTGCCCTCTCAGACAGAATTGTGGGCGCTGGGGTTGTTAACAAAATCGTGAGCTGCTAGAAGACAGAGCACGCAGATAGGATGTTTTGATCAGCAGGCAATCAGTGGATATTGCTTGATGGATTGTTTAAAGTCTTTCACTTGTACCTTTGGAATGGCTTGGCTTTTCTGGTTTCTCTCCCTCTCTTTTCCCTCCCTGGCAGCTGTTCCTGCCTTGTCAGGCAAACTCTGTTGCTATTTCAGCCTCAGTGCAGAGAAAGGCATTGGAGCATCTTCATGTCAGGCTGAGCTCACTCACCCAGATTAATTCCTTGGATGTTCGGCATAATTTCTGGGAAAGTCACCTTTCAGTCTGAACAAAAAGCAGATAACTCACTTTATCTGCCAACCTTTTTATCATGTTGACAAACCCAAATTCTCCTCCATTCCAAATGGCAATTCAAGAAACTGCTGGAAGAAAGACAGACTTCGGAAAGACACGTTAAGCCTGCACTTGGCTCTCTGGTCCCACGCAAGCGCCCCAGCGTCCTCGCAATTTCTGCTTTGGTGCCGAGGGGATTTCAGAAACATGGTGTCTGCGGTGCTCTCTCAGCTCCTCATTGGTTTTAAAGAGGTGGCCGATTTCCACTTTTATTTATTGAACCTTCAAGAGTGATCTCCAGAGGCCTAGAGCCCAAGAAGATATTCAGAATCTTAGCTTTCGACAGGACATTGGGGATTATCTGAACCCTTCTTGCATCAGAGGACTGAAATGAGGTTCAGAGAAGTGTGGCTTGCCTAATGCCCTTGAGCTAAGTGGAAGGCCACTGTGTATGTGTGTGTGTGTGTGTGTGTGTGTGTGTGTGTGTGTGTGTGTTACTGGGGTTTGAATCCAGGGGCACTCTACCTCCAAGTTATACTCCTAGTCCTATTTTATTTTTTAATTTTGAAGCAGCGTCTCACTAAATTACCATGTGCTGGCCTCAAGCCTGCGATCCTCCTGTCTCAGCCTCCCACGTACTGGGATTATAGGCATAAGCCACTGCACCTCGGTGGAAAGCTGGTACTTGCAACTGAGCAGCAACCCAGGCTCTACTATGCCGTGCCTTGTCATTGACAGAAACAGCGGCAGTAGATCCAGATATTAAAAATAAATGCTGAAGCCAGGCATGGGGGCACACGCCGGCAGTCCCATTAATTGGAAGGCTGAGACAGGAGGCTCTCGAGTTCAACTTAGTGAGGCCCTGATTCAAAATAAGGAATAAAAAGCCGGGTGTGGTGGCGCACACTTGTAATTCCAGTTCTTGGGAGGCTGAGACTGGAGGATCTGGGTTCGCAACCAGCCTCAGCTACTTAATGAGGCCCTCCACAACTTAGTGAGACCCTGCTTCAAAATAAAGAATAAAAAATAGGGCTGGGGGTGTAGCTCGAAGGTAGAATGCCCCTGGGTTCTATCCCCAGTACCAATAAATAAATAAATAAATAAAAAGTAAGAGGAAGGATGCCTCTAGTTTCAATCCCCAGTAACACACACACACACACACACACACACACACACACACAAACACACGCACACAGGCACACACACACACACACTGCCTAAGAAGGAGGGATTAAAATACAACAAGAAGCACTCAAAACAAGAAATGCAAAAATAAAGGGAAAATCTTAAAGAGAAGGTATATGGTATTTGCTCCCTAGACCAAGTAATCACTGCTAAACACATTTACACACCCCTAAGACAAAGCATCTTAAAGTGTCTGCACATGGGCTTCTCAGAAGCTTTACTACATTCTTCTTTCCTCTGCAAAAATGACAAGCAGCTCAAATCCTTTTCTGAGTCAGCCATGACAACCTCTAGCACCCAACATTGTGAAAATCCAGGTATATGAGTTTAGCCTTCATCTTTCTCTGTTTTTATCTCCCAGAACAAAGGGAAATTACAGTCATTGTGCTGACAATGGAAGTGTAAGCCTCTCTCCCCTCTGGTTTCTCGTTGCTAGGGTATAAGACCACGTGGGCCATAAAACTCTCTCCCATCTGGCTGGTTTTTGAAACTTCTCCGGGACCCAGTTTTTACAGTTGAGCAATTAATTCTCTCTAACACTCAGGAGCTGTTGAAATAAAGGAGATTCAGAGAGAGAAGTTCATGACCTCTTTTTTGCCTTTGTGTGTTTTACTGAGAACTGACCTCCTACATTTGCTGGGAGAAAAAAAAAAATCTATTAAAATCGCTTGGGTGAATACTTCAACAGGCAGCTGATTCCATTTCGAAACTAATCATTTTGTGCATCTTAGAAAGCATGATAAATGATGTCATCTCAAATATGAATGTTACTGGATAACAAGTTTTTCACTTAGTACAACATCTCAACAATTATAATAGGCCGTGACTACATCATTTGAAGTCTAGTAAAATTCAAGGGGAAAAAGCAACATTATTTGATATAGTTGAATAAATATCACCCAAACTATAAAGTATCTATGATTAAATAAAAAATAAAAATAAATAGGTTGGGGGTATAGCCAAGAAAAAAAACACATGGACTTATAGACAAAAATAAAAACTCTAATAAAGAATATAAAAGACCAACCAAGTAACAAACAGATATACCATGTTTATGAATGGGTCAACTGAACACAGAATAGATGTTAGTTGTCCCTAAATTAATCTGTAAGTCAATGTAATTTTCACCAAAATCTTAAGATGATTTTTATGTCACTGGGGATTGAACCAGGGGCATTCTGCCTCTGAGCTATATCCTCAGCCCTATTTTTTTTTTTTTTTTTTATTTTGGAACAGGGGTTCACTGGGTTGATGAGAGTCTCGCTGCTTGCTGAGACTGTCTTCAAATCTGCAATCCTCCTGTCTCATTCTCCCAGGTACAAGGATTACAAGGATTACAGGAGTACCCTACCACATCCTGCCTTAAGATGATTTTTAAACTAAGAAATTAATCGTAAAGTTTATAAAGAAGAGTAAGAGTACTCAAATAGCCAAGGGAATTCTGAGGAAGAAAAGCAAGGAACGTAACTCTCTGAGAATGGTGACCCTTATGACAAAGCATAGATGGATTGATGGTGTAGTACAGAAGTACAGCGCTCGCCTAGTTTGGACAAGGGCCTGGGTTCAATCCCCAGCAACACACACACACACACACACACACACACACACACACACACACACACAGCAAAAACATAAGGAGAGCTGAGTGTGGTGGCACGGACTTGTAATCCCAGTACTTGGGAGGCTCAGACCGGAGGATTAGTGGTTGGAGGACTACCTCAGCAGTGTAGTGAGGCTCTCAACAATCTAGGAAGAATCTATTTTAAAACAACCACAAGAATAAAATTTAAAAAGGAGCTAGAGGTATACCTTGAAGAGGTTCAATCCCCAGTTCTACACACACACACACACACACACACACACACACACACACACAATAAATAAGTAAAATAAAAGAGAGATAATAGACTAATGGACTGAATAGAAGTTTAGAAATAGGATCACATATATGTGGGGAATGGTACATGATAGAATTGGTATATGATAGATTGGGGCAGTGAAGATTATTTAATAATAGATCTTGCCAGGCGTGGTGGCGCACACTTATAAATCCCGGTGCTTGGGAGGCTGAGACAGGAGGATCATAGGTTCGTAGCCAACCTCAGCTACTTAGTGAGGGCTTCCCCAACTTAGTGAGACCCTGTTTCAAAATAAAGAATAAAAAATAGGGCTGGGGGCATAGGTCAGAGGTAGAATGCCTCTGGGTTCAATCCCCAGTACCACAAAAAGAAAAAAAAAAAGATCTTGGAAAATGTGATTTGCTCTATGAAAAAATATGTTTAAAAATTCAAAGACTTAAATAACACATTTAGTAATTATAGTGTAACCATAGTTACATAAATATATCATATGATAATATCTGATTATACATTAAATACTTAAAAATAATTTATTTAAATAAAAAGCACAGCAATATAAAGAAAGAAACATTGAATAGTCTTAAGATTATAAAACTACTGAAAGAGCTGGGTGTGGTGGTGCATGCTTGTAATCCCAGCATTTGGGAGGCTGAGAACAGAGGATCTGGGTTCGAGGCCAGCCTCAGCTACGTAGTGAGGCACTCCACAACTTAGTGAGACCCTGTTTCAAAATAAAAAATAAAAAAATAGGGCTGGGGGTATAGCTCAGAGGTAGAATGCCCCTGAGTTCAATCCCCAGTACTGCAAAATAAATAAATAAATAAATAAATAAATAAATAAATAAATAAAAATAAAACTACTGAAAGAATATATAGGGGAAATATTAATAGGAGCTTGGAATGGTGCAGTAGATTCGGGGGGACACTCTGTTTGCTGCTTCTCCACGGTCAGGTGGAATCTTCCCCTCCCCACCCCACTCCTTGCATCTGGCCTTGGCCATGGCTTGCTTTGGTCCATGGGTGTTAGTGAACACGAAGTCAAGGCTTGGAGAGCAGGTACACAGGGGGTTTGCCCTCTCCTGCTGCCGGGACCCCAAGACCCTATGTGATGCATCCTGGACAAGCCTCCTGGAGGTTGACAGGCCTGACGGTCCCAGCCGAGGTCCCCTCCAGGTGAGTGAGGCCACCTGACAGCACAGCTCTGGCTAATCGGGCCCTGTCGGGAAGCAGTGCCCGCCAACCCCCAGGGAGGAATCGGGGCTTGTGTAAGCCGCTATTCCTCCGAGTGGGGCACCGCACAGTGACAGCTCAGCGGTCCAAGGAGGAGCACAGAAAGTACAAGTCTCAGAAGAAGAATGGATGGACGCAAGGCCATCACAAGGACAGCTGTCTCTTCAAAACGAGATGTGCTAGATAAAGGTAACGGGAGATATGCCGCAAGGAGATAGTTTGAAAAACTAGGATAAAGGATAAAAGTCTAAAGTGTCTAGGAAACTCTTGCAAGTCAGCAAGAAGAAAATAGAAAAGTGGGCAAAAATAAATATATATTTGTTTTAATTTGTTAAATATATATATACAAGTATTTATATATATTTTATTTTATTAAATATTTTTGTATAAAAATATAATAAAATAAAAATTTTATATATATATACACACATACATATATATATATATATATATATATATATATATATATATATATATATATAGTGAGGGGAGGGGTTTGGGGATTGAGCTCTGAACTACACTCCCAGCCCTATTTTTTTTTTTTTGCGGTACTGGGGATTGAACTCAGGGGCATTCTACCTACACTCCCAGTCCTATTTTTTATTCTTTATTTTGAAACAGTGTCTCCCTAAGTTGCGGAGAGCCTCACTAAGTAGCTGAGGCTGGCCTCAGTCTCAGCCTCCAGTCTCAGATCCTCCAGTCTCAGCCTCTCAAATGCTGGGATCACAAGCGTGCGCCACCACGCCCGGCTCCCAGCCCTATTTTTATTCTTTAGTTTGAAACAGGGTATCACTAAGTTGCTAAGGCTGGCTTTGAACCTGGGGTCCTCCTGTCTCAGTCTCCCCCAAAATACAAGAAATGTATTGAAGTAAAATTGGAATGGCTAAAAAATATATGTGGAAACTTGAACTAATAATAAGAGAAATG
Source organism: Graphiurus murinus (assembly GCA_004027655.1). Lineage (NCBI taxonomy): Eukaryota > Metazoa > Chordata > Mammalia > Rodentia > Gliridae > Graphiurus > Graphiurus murinus. The sequence continues at coordinate 39,600 of PVLC010011868.1, forward strand.
CAGATTATGTTTATAAATGAGATACTGCCGGATGTGGTGGTATATCCTTGTAATTCAGTACTTGAGAGGCTGAGACAGGATTGTAGGTTCATGGCCAGCCTCAGCAACTTAGAGAGGCCCTCCCCAACTTGGTAAGACCCTGTTTCAAATGAAAAAATAATAAAATAGGGTTCAGGATGTAGCTCAGAGGTAGAATGCCCTGGGGTTCCATCCCCAGTACTACACACACACACACAAATGAGATACTATCCTTATAATTATTTGACTGGCAAGAATAAAAAGTTACATAATATGACATGCTGCTAAGGACATGGGAAATGGAATTCATACCACTATAAATCAGCAAGACACCAGCTGCCATCATTTCTATGGGTAAGTTGGACAGTATTTAGTATAAACATGTGTATGCATATTCTGTGTACCCCAAAATACTGATTTTTTGAGGGGATGAGTATTGGGTGCTGAATCCAGGGGCATTCTGCCCCCAGCCCTATTTTATTTTTTATTTTGAAACAGAATCTTGCTAAGTTGCTGAGCCTGGACTTGAACCTACGATCCTCCTGTCTCAGCCTTCCAACTATTCAGATTACAGGCATGCGCCACCACAACTAGCTAAAATATTGCTTCTTGATGACACCCCAGAGAATCTTTATGACAGATGTCCAAGGAGGCTCACGTCAGTATGTTTGCAGTAGCATGAACTGCCAATGTAAACAATTGGAAATAATCTGTCTTTTAGTGGGAGTTTGGATAAGAAAAATGTGGTATGTGCATAGGATAAAAAAAAAACATAGACTGCAGCCAGAAGCAGTAAATACAACTTACATATATCAACATGGCTATATCTCAAAGACATCTTGCTGAAGGAGAGAAAAAAATAAGTGGAATGAGATACATAGCACAACACTAGTTGTGCAAAGAAAGTCTAACGTTATATATGTGAAAGTTTGCAAGGGGGGTGGGAAAAACACACACGAAAACCTAGAATGGGACAGAATAGGATTGGGGATGGATAATTAAGAGACTATAATAAAACAAAATCTGAAAAGGAGTTTTGCAGGTGTATCTAATGTTTGTGAGTTTATGACCGCATGAGTTTTATTGATAAAGCTGTGATACGGAATAGCAAATAGAAAAAATATAAACAATAGGAAGACGTCTCCTTCATATAAAGAGAATAAAGAATACAGAGCGATCCCACCAGCTTTGATATCACATGGCTAGTGCCATTATCACTCTAAATGAATGGCCAAAGGAAAACAAGATTGATCAAATGGCGTGTTTCAGCTTCTTTAAGGAAGAATCCATCTGGGAAAACCCCCAGGTTTGTTGTCTAGATCACATTAAAAGGAGAGTCACCCCATATAAAAGTCAACTTCACCAGGTGTGGTGGCACACACCTGTAATCCCAGTACATGGGAGGCTGAGACAAGAGGATTGTAGGTTTGAGGACAGCCTCAGAACGTAGTGAGACTCTCAGAAACTTAGTGAGACCCTGTTTTAAAAAAAAATTTTTTTTAAAAGACTAGGGGTATAGCTTGAAGGTAGACTATCTCTGGGTTCAATTCCAAGTACCATCAAAAAAAAAAAAAGTCAACTCAAAGTGGATCAGACACCTAGGAATTAGACCAGAAACTTCACAACTTTCAGAGAAACAGGAACAAACAAAAACACACAGGGTCAACTCTTCAAAATATAGGGCAGGCACTGACTTGCTCAATAAGACCCCTACAGCTCAGGAAACAAAGTCAAGAACTCATAAATAGGATGGCATCAAATTAAAAAGCTTCTGCCCAACAAAGAAAATAATCAAAAGCAAGAAGAGAGAACCTACCTGATGAAGCCATTTGTGCAAGAATCGAGGTGCTGCCCTTTGAGCTAGGACTTCTCCTGGCCTCAGCCTTTTTACTTTGGTTACAGGTGTGAAGCTTTTCATAGCCAACTGGTCTTGTGGATGTGTAGGGTAACCCAGGCTGCCATGGCAACAGTGAGATTTGAAGAAGAGGCCATGCTCTCCTCTGAGCTACTCCATGACAGACAGAACAGCAGTTTTCAGTGTTGTGCCTAAATCCAAGCCACTCCACTTTATAAAGCAGTAGTTAGCATGAGTGACTCCATTTTGCAGGCTGGAGGAATGGAACAAAAGAACCGGAGTCCAAGCGCTGAGGCAGAATGACTCTACACCTTGCTTGTACAAATAAACAACCGCCATCTACACAGCACAACCATAGCGCATAAACTGATAATTATATTGTGTTAATAAATAATGATCACCTGTGACACATTAAATCAGCAGTACATGGATGCAAGGGCCCATCAAGCCCATCTCAGAAAAACCAGGCCTATAAGTTTATCAAACACCTGGACCAACAGATAAAGCAACCCCCTCACTGGGGCCTGTAACAGGAGGAGCAGCCCAAGACTGCCCAAGACGGTGGAAGACTGTCACCTAGTCACCAGCACGAGCCTGCCCCAGGAGAACTGCCACGGTGACAAACCTCCAAGTGTACCTGTCCCTGGACTTCAGCTCAGAGCGGCTTCTGCCTGCGATGACGTAAGGCCCACTCCAAGTTGACACCTCGAGCTGACCCCCCGAGTCTGCCATCTGTCCAGACCCTGGCCTAGAAGAAGTTCCACGCTCCGATCGCTCTGTGTCCTGCACAAGTTCTTCAGCTGATCCTGCCGATTCCTAATCTTATCTTCCGCCTGCAGTGACGGTCGTATTTGTATCTGTTCTCTGCCTTTGTTCTCCGCTCAGTCTCCTGAAGCCCTGAAACCATCATAACCCTTCCTTAGACTTTCTGTAACCGATATATATACTATATATTATATATATCATAACGATATATATCATAATATATAAAATATATAATAATGATGTATATCATAATGATATATGTCATAATATATAAAATATATAATATAAATAATGATGTATATCATAATGTTATATATCATAATGATATATAATGATGTATATAATGATATATATGATGTATATTATGATATATATCATGATATACATATGATATATATCATTATGTGGAGTATGATGGGCAGCTTGAGTTATAGGTATAAGAAATTAAGATTGGAATAAAAGAATTTGTGAGTGTCATCTTCAGCTACCAGGTGACCCGTAAGTATTCGGTGAAAAGCCATCAATGAAAGTGTTGTAGCTTATCCATTTATTCAATAAATTCTGGCACCGTGGAAAGACGCTAGCATGCTGGTCTATGTTAATGGCATAGCTCCCTCGTGACAGTGGGCTTGGGTGAGCGCAGTGTTAGGATTAGGCCAGGGGACTGTGCGAAGCACTCGTGAAAGCAAAGCCAAGGAAGTCCCGCAGAGGGCTGACCAGAGCGAGGTTAGCCAAAGAGCTCATTGGTGGCAAAGAGTGTTTGCCATCAGCCTCTGCCCTTGGAGCCGGTGACTTGGGATCAGGGATCAGTAGCCACCTCACCAGAATTGCAAAGTGGAAAGAGGTGCTTGGGTTTGGTGTAGGCCATGCCAATTTCCAACCAGTGGAACAGTTTATAGGAAGCTAGGGGAGTAATTCCTAAAACAACAAGAGCACACGGCCAGCCCCAATGCACATCACTTGTGTGGTGGGGGGGTGCAGTACTGGGGATTCTACCTCTGAGCTACACCTCCAGTGCCATTGCTTACTTTGAAACAGAATCTCACTAAGTTGCAGAGGGTCTTGCTAAGTTGCAGAGGTTAGCTACCAACCTGCGATCCTCCTGTCTCAGCCTCCCAGGCACTGGGATCACAGGTGTGCACCACCATGCCAAGTACTATGAGCGTTCTTTAGAGAAACACACATTAAGAAATGTGCTAATCTAAGCCGGGCGTGGTGGCGCACGCTTGTAATCCCAGCATTCGGGAGGCTGAGACCGGAGGATCCAGGTTCGCGGCCAGCCTCAGCTACCTAGTGAGGCACTCGCAACTTAGTGAGACCCTGTTTCAAAAATAAAGAATAAAAATAGGGCTGGGGGTGTAGCTCGGAGGTAGAATGCCCCTGAGTTCAATTCCCAGTACCGCAAAAAAAAAAAAAAAAAAAAAAAAAAAGAAATGTGCTAATCTTTCCTCTCCACCATGCTTTGGGGGAGCTTGACGGGTTTCCCAGGAGACCAGGATCAACCCACTTGTTTTCTCTGTATCAGGTTGAACCATAGGCAAAAGAGGGCAGCCGGGTGTGGCGGCCACGTCTGTGATCTCAGTACTTGGGAGACCGAGACAGGAAGATTGTAGGTTCAAACCAGCCTCAGCAACTTAGCGAGACCCTCAACAACCTAGCAAGGCCCTGTTTCGAAAAGAAGAAACTTAATGCTGGGCATGGTGGTGTACGCCTGTAATCCCAGTACTTGGGAAGCTGAGATAGGAAGATCACAGATTCATGGCCAATCTTAGCAACTTAGCAAGACCTTGTTTCAAAATAAAAAGGGATGGGGGTGTAGCTTGGAGGTGGAATGCCCCTGGGTTCAATCCCTAGTACCACAAAAATTAGTAAGTAAATTAATTAAATAAATAAGTAATAAAAAGGGTTAGGAGCACAGCTCTGAGGGAAAAATGCCTCTGGGTTCAATTCCCAGTCCAAAAAAAAAAAAAAGGGCAAGAAAAATAATCTGACCCATAATAGATGGAAGTGCGTCCCGGGGTGCGGACTGGGGAGGGAAGGGTGTAGGAAGAGTGTCCATCCTGTCTGCTCTGGAGCCCCACCTAGACGCTCTGGATGCCCTCAGGAATTCGCTGGGCTGAAGACCTTCGAGGACAATGCCTAATCTGTCTTAGAAACCCGTTCTAGCATCTAAGAATACTGTCAGGAAGTCGGCCTTGTGAGTAAATCTGGACTCCCCTCACACCCATTTCCTCTGGCTCTGATCTCGGTGGAGATGGGCCGCAGCTGGACACATTCGAGGGACACCCAACCCCAACGGACAGGACACAATGGGAAGGTACCAGAATAGCCGCCACCCACCCCGCCCTCAGCTTTCTCAGCTCTGGGCTCCTTTCAGCTCTCCTCCTGTGTTTAATTTTCTAAACTTAGACCTACCTGTGACTTGTCTTTTTTTTTTTTTTTTTTCATTCTCCAGTACAGAAAAACAAGAACAGACCACCAACCCCAATGCACATCACTTTTTTGGGGGTGGGGTGGGATGGGGGGACTGGGGATGGAACCCAGGGGAATTCTACCTCTGAGCTACACACCCAGCCCTATTTTTATTATTATTATTATTATTTTTTATTTTGAAACATGGCCTCACTAAGTTGCTGAGGCTGGCCTCAAACCTGAGAATCCTCCTCTCTCAGCCTCCCAAGTACTGGGATTACAGGCGTGTGCCACCACGTCCAATTGTGACTAACCTTTAAGCAATAATAGTCCATTAAAGGGTTGATCGCCAAGGTCTCTAAGAGAGATCAATTGTCCCACCCTGGCGGGGACTTCCTGGCATGGGAGCCAAGATGTGGGGCTTTTCATAGTGACACCAGGAAAGTCCCAGGCGCACTGTGCTGAGTAGCCTTGCCAACTGTCTCTGGGGAATAAATGTCCCCCCTGGAGGATTGATCCTCTAGTGCTAAAAGGCAACAGCTCATGGAATGACATGTCACTGATCCGGAGACAGGCAGACAATCCTGAGGACACGTTTGTCCTTGTGTTCTCAGCACGGGCTTCTGCCTGGAGGGGACGGTGCCCCCTGCCCGGACCTGTGCAGGGTGTGTATCCTTTACCATTGTCACCTGAGTGAGCAGGTGTGAGGAACAGATTGGGGGGGGGGGGAGAGAGAGAGAGAGAGAGAGAGAGGAAGAAAGAAAGAGAGAGGAAGAAGGAGAGAGAGAGAGAGAGAGAGAGAGAGGAAGAAAGAGAGGGAGAGAGAGAGGGGGGAGGAGAGGGAGGGAGAGAGAAAAAAAGAAAGGGGGGAGAGGGAGGGAGAGAGCGCATGAGTTGTGTGTAGGGAAAAATGGGGTACAGAAGGAGAGAATGCCATGTAAAGTTGAACATGGCCCAACAGGCTTGGTGCAAAGACAGGAGACAGAATAAGGTTAGACACATGGGGAAGAGCGGGAGAAGCGGGCGAAGGCACAGGAAACACAGAAAGGAACAGGAGAAGCAGGGAGACAACTTGGGGTGTCAGAGAAGCAGAGGCCACCCCTGCCCAGCTCAGGCCCTTGGAACATCAGGCAGGATCCTAGCGATGCTCTGTCTGCTCTTTGTACTTCTCCTTCCTTTCTTCTCCTGCTCCTCTCTCTCTCTCTCTCTCTCTCTCTCTCTCTCTCTCTCTCTCTCTCTCTCTCTC